>AXCM01006464.1:0-18942 GCA_000473375.1 Anopheles culicifacies
TGTTGTCTGTTTGTGAGGTCTGTTCATAAAGATGTTCCAAAGATTCAAGCTGCCTCACAAATTCTTGGTCGTGCTGGTTATCGCACCCGTTGTCATCTACGGCAACCACCGTCCTTTGCTGCAGTGATGATCAGACCGTTAGCCATCCAGAGATTCGTCCACCAACTTGTAGCCATACGGTGAAAGATGCAGGTAAGTCAAAGCTAGATCGTAGCAGAGGGGTTTAGAAGAATAGGCCTCCTGGCGAGAAAATAGCTTCTGACGATCTGAAAAACATTTATGGAAGAAAGTGTAATAAAAATTAGTTATCACGTTAAATAAATCTTGCAAGAAGAATAATATCATTTCAACAAAACAACATAATAGACCACCATGAACCAAAAGAGGCATTGAACGGCGCTTAAACACAATTGCTTTACACTACAAATCATTCTTCTTTCAGCAATATTAAAAGAAAGGACAGTGCAATAAAACTGCTGCCGTTGCATTGTAAGATTATTCAGATAAACTCTTTTGTCTGATCTGTCTTAACCAAAAGGATGGCGCTTCCAGATTGTTATCTGTTAGAAAGTTAAGTGCTTCACGGCAGGAATGGGTCCCTTTTGCCGTTATATCCCGTTAGGTTTATGATTTAATCTTACATCGCCACACAGGAACTCCTAACGAGAGTTATGGCTTTTCTACTGATGATTGCCTCCGACAATTCTTCTTTCTTCGATTGATTAACTGTTACCCTTGTTCTATTCCTCTAACTTGAAGGAATCCTTGAGAGATGTATGAATTATATTGAAGTCTAGCTATCAACTCTGATGATTTAGTCTCAAAACCAAAAATTAAGTTAACCCTCTAGGAGTACCTCTGAAACTAAACTATTAAGATCTATTCTTCATTAAATTATCATATTTCAAGTACAATAAATCTAGACAGCCATAATTTAAGTCCAAAACAATAGCTGCATTGCTTCAACGTTAACACTTTTCCCAGGATAATCATGCACGTGGTCATCAATCAAGCGATCATGAATAGAACATCAATACTGCTTCTAAGGACGGTCACTAATATGGGCTTTTACATCGCCGCATCTGCCTACCATTTTGCACGGCACATTGCGGTAGGCTGCATTCTGTTGCAGTTAGCACTGCAATGAATAAATTACACCCATCGGACGGTCCTGATGGTATACACCTTCGGCAAGAAAAACTCCCAAACCCACCCAAACACGGAACCTCGAAAACTTTCTTCGTGTCTTGGCAAATTTGAACGGCCCGAACCCCGAACAGATACGGGGGTTTGACGGGCCATGAATAAATGAGTGCTCGGAGTTGGAGCGCTAGGAACGACGATAGCATGCAGAGTAATAAATATGTTGCTCACTTTGCATATTTTATACTCCGTTATCATGAACACATTCTGCAGTGAGCCTATCGTGATGCTATTTATTGAATTGCTTTACCTAGTGTGGTTTATTTTTAAATGTTTTGTTTTCAAAGAGAGCTTTTAGTACATTTTTAATCAATAACGATCTAATGTTGATAATATACTAGGTTAAGTTATTTTTCAAAAATATAATTTAAAACCAAATATTTATAATTAGGAAGTAAATTACCTTGCACAACATTCCGGCAAAATTGCAAAAAGAGTATTTATGTACGATATCCTTAGCTTGCGAGTCAATTCCTTTGATAAATATATCCTAACACCAAAACCACACTTCAAAGCGCACACAAATTTGTTAACTCCGCTTGTCAACAAAACCCTCTCGCATTACGGGACGGTACAGCAGCGAACAACACACCCCTTGAGGTAGTAGCTTCTGTCGGTTCTGCGCCTGCCGTTGATTAAATTGCATTACATATTTATTCCCCCGATGACCAAAAAACACATCACAATTTCGCACATTCTGCGTGTGTCGGCATGACTCACTGCACGCACACAACGATACGCGTACGAGGCATTCCTGGCTTTTATCGTAAATAGTGAAACCCGGGTGCAGGAAATACGCGCGCGCGCCCCCGACACCTATACCAACGCAGGGAAATCTCCCCCAAAAACACAAAAAAAGGCGAGTGTCACGGAACTGGGAATATTGGGCAGGAGAGATGTGTAGTAAATTATTGTACACTTATCTAGACTTTAGAACCTGTAGTTTTGGGGCACATTTACATTATACTGGATTGTAAACAACTTGATTCTCACTTGCCACAATTGAGCCACTGGAAATAACGAACGCGAACGATGGCTGATAGCGCACTACTTTCAAAGGGCTTCATGAAACGGAGATATCCCAAAGCTGGTACACACCACTAAATAATGTCACACATTACTCCAACTTAATCACACCAAAGACACTACCGACAAGAAAGGAACCGACACGCACTAATCAACTACGAACTGCACCAATTGTTAACTTCATTTAGCCGCCGTTGTTTACGCTATTTGTTGTCGTTTTATCCGCAGCACGCATCTACACACCTGGAAGGGAAAAAAACAAGCGCATCCGAGGGCAAGAGGACTCTGCAGTGGAAATAGGAACACACATTTTGATGGACGAAATTGACAGGACGCCACCGGCACGGACTGCGCAGGTCACAAACTCAATGGCGGAATGGAAAACCTTCATGCTGAAACATTTCAGCGTGAAATATTTCAACCGAGTGAAGAACGAGCGTGGTGAATGTTGAACGTTCCCGGCTGTGTCCATCCATGTCCTTTTACGATTTCGCACAAACCCCGGGGGCATTAGTTTCGGTTAGCTGGTTAACATGTTTTGTGGGTAGCAAAAATGGCTGATTCCGTCCCTTTTAACTGTCCCTTTTGTGTTAATGTTCCCTTTCAAACACGTACACGTGTATTTGTGCAAAATGTGTGTGCGCGTTCGGTTCGGCTTGTTCCGGGGGACCACACCGGGCCCCGTTGTCCCTTTTTGGGCCCTTGCTTGCTTCAAAAGCCAAACGGTCCAACAACAAAACGGGTGGTGTCTCAATTTATTTTTATTTATTTGTTCTCTATTTGCCGACAACGGTACCGTTTAGCAGGGGCTCAAATGGCATAAAAGCTTCAAATAAGATTTGTGCCGGTACGGTGATTTGTTTGGCGAACGGTTCCACAACAATTGCTTCCCTGCTTCCCTGCACGTGATTAATACATTAACGCGTACGACCGCATGCCACAACAGGAAGAGAAAAGCATGCTGCACTCTGGGAGCTTATAAGGTTGCAGATTTGCGTCCTAATGCAAATTCCAACCCAAGGGTTTTCCCCTCACCCGTAACCAATCCCCGGGGTGGATAAGACAATTAATTTATGCCCGGTGAAAATTGGATCTTCTGGTTTACGAAGCTTGCTCAGGAGATGTGCTGTTCTTCTTCCTTCCCGGAAAGAAAAAAGAATTGTCATGGGTTATTAAACGCACAGGAAGGATATGATTTGGAACCCCACTGCTAATGTCACAAAAACGAAAGCCAGCCAGCCAAAAACCGCTTTAAAAGTTGGGAATGTCCCGGGAACGATCGCAACGAAAGCATTTTGAACCGTGGGAACTGTTGAAAGGTTTGTGTCGCTTTCATGTCGTAAACTGCTGGCGAGGCGAAACCCTCGTAAAATCATATCGTCGCTGTGCAGGGGCTGCGAGAGAAAGAAATGTTTTACGATTGGGAAAATCCTCTAAATCTCCCACGTCCGTGGGACAGGTAGGTACGTGACGATTCGATCGTAAGGAGTAAGACGGCAGGATTCTTGACCGATACCGAGACCGGCACGAACAATGGCGATGCGTTGTGCGATTTGCATATTTTATTTCGGGAGTGCAGGAATTTCTCACGTTCTGTGAGATGTGGCTAATGCGAGAGCAGCACTACAGAGAGTGTGTGAGGCTTTGAGCATAAACAACTACCGTCAGGATCAAGTACGTCTGTTTGTACAGGATTTTTACACAGGGTTGTAACACCTAGAACACCTACAACGTGGGAATAAAACGGCAAAACGTGATGATTGCCCATTATATTACTCAGTTTTACAATATTTGTATTCTTTTTATTGCTTATGAAAAGACTTCATGATAAAATACGATTGGCTTTGAAGTCTAAAGCTATGCAGCTTTCTCCTATGGTATATTGGTAGACTTCAATATTGGTAGATATGTTATAGACGACTGATATAGGCAAACGTAGAGGCCTTAACAATTAGTTGCTAGTGCTCGAGAATCATCCTCCAGCTGTTTTCCAGATCTCCTCTTATCATCATCACCTTAGATCTCCGAATAGATCACCTTAGATCAACGGATAGGAAGTTCTTCGCGCAGGAAGAATGGTGACCAGTAGATCTCGCCAGTACATCAAGGCCTATTAATATCGGTCATCTTCTTCTTCTTCTCTGGCACTATAACCTCGAGAGGTCTTGGCCTGCCATTTCTGGCTTTCGTGACTTGAAAGAACCCGCAACAGGATAGTCAATTCCTTGCGTACGGAGGAACGACCCGAATGAGATTCGAAACTCGGTCCTGTCCGTTCGAAGACCAGCGCCTCAGTATTCTCGGCCACCGAACCATCCCATTTTGTATTTTATTAGTATAGGTCACAACAGAAATAATCTGACAAGCTCTGTAATCCAAGGATATTCATTATTAATGATTAAGCTGAAGTCTCTGGGGTACTGTCACCATTTTCCAATCTTATCTCCTATCACGAGCCCAGTGAGTTACATGATGATCACACTATCGTATAACGAATTAGACTCAGCAGACTCCTAAAGGGTGATCATGTGATGTGAATGGCACCGGACGACCTAGTCTGTGACGCCCTTTTAAGTCGTCCTAGCCTCAGATTGTGGTGGAGTGATGAGCTTTGATGGGTCCATCATGAAGGCTGAGCTGTCTAATTAACAGATGAAGGCACTAAACCATGAACTTGTTAGAGGACTTCTAGATTAGTCTAAGTTCATGAAGAATATCTTCTATCCACGCTGGGCGAACAAGAATGGTTCAAGATGGAAGTTCCTCAGATGTATTCTATATTTCCGTATTTCTGTTGAGTGAAAGCAACAATCGAGCTAAGATGTTATATGAAGGTCTGTCTAATAATCAATAATTATATGATCTTGAGCACATGAGAAGCATCATCAAACTTCAAAATATTCTGTTGTGTACGAACATATCCTTACTTCGAGAATCCAATGAAGCTCTTACGAAGTAAAACAATCAAAAAAGGATGTTGCAAAGCAAGAATAGAACTACATTGATTAATGACGATCCATAACTTCCACCATAATTCTTCTAATTCTTCCTCTGTTGATGAGCCAGTCAGCCTGCAACGTAACAGCTTGCAGTATCAACAGTAGTCCTGCCTAAAACTGGGCAACAGCTTCTAATGCTACCGCAGAAGGTGGCTTTCGCTACCGCACGAAAGACGATGCATCACGATGTCATTCATTTATCAGCTCGCCTGGCAATATGGCATGGCGGATAGCGCGAGATCGCCTGCGTGTGAAGGATCGCGCAGCACGCGTCTTCGCAACAACAGATGGTAGCTGCGAAGGTGAGCTCTGTGTTTGGGTAGCTTCATGCTTATCGCTCCCGAGTTGATCTTTCTCGCTGTTGCTGCGCAAAGGCAAGATGTGGACAAAAGGTACGGACCAAAATTGGGAAGATGGTTTTTGTGTTTTCGTTGGCAAACACGATGGAATGAGATTAGCAAAAGGTATATTGTACAGGGAGATAGCTACTTTTTGAAGGATAGACGATCCGATGTGATAGATCTGCTCACTCACCAACCATAATCCTTGTCCTTGATCGCACGTGGAGTGGTGCAGGGGGTGATATATCTTTTCTATCACAAACACTGATGCTTCGGGGGTTTATGTTACTGTAGCTTCTGCATTCGGTCGAATATCCTTTTTTTTGGGTCTCTTCGGTGTTATCAAGATATTCATCCTTCATTTCTCCTGATTTCTAAGGGTTTCTGTGTACTTTAGCAATATGCATATTATTCAGAAGCGTCTATCAAAGTTTATATTGTTTTTTTTTTTATGCATAATGCATACATTTGTAATAAAACAGAAAGGGGAAGTTGTAAGGATATGTTGGGTTATGGAATCCATTTGCTATAAAAGCGGTAATGTTTGTGTGTAGTAATTTTTAATATCCTTTTTTCTGTTCTCTTCAAAACCAAAGTTTTCATATTCACATTATCCTATCATCCTTGCCTGATCTTCACGCAACTTCCCGGTAGTTAAAGTCGATCCCGGCGTCGGGACCAGAAGCGTTACGGAGCAATGAAAACAAGCAGAAGCGTTACGGCGCAACCTGATCGTCATCGGGTGTTTCGCTTAGCGCGTGCCTTCGCGCACGATGCACCGATCTCCTCTTACATCACTTGCCAGCTGTGTGTTTTTTTCTTGCTTCCTTTCTTCCTTTCCCCGCTTCCCCCCTCCCGAAGCCCCAGAAGTCAGAAGCTCGAATCCCCTCTTCGGTGCACGAACCTTATTCCTTGCTGACTTCCTGTTACCAGCCGGCACGGAACATTTTTGGGCGGCATCACATAAAGACGAACAGGAAATAAACAAGACCAAGAAGAAGAAAAGGCCGAAAAAAAAACGCATATGGTGCGCTTATGCGATCCTGCACGCCAGGTGTGTATGTAGGAACTTATTTTCTTCGGTCACTTTTGCTATTCGATTGTATTCATATTTTGTGTGCCGGGGTGTGTGTTTGTGCGTATTTTTAAACTAAACGTTTGTCTGAAGACACACAAAATATAGGACCGTTCTTACATTCAATGGTCATGGTTTGGAGCGGTTCACGCATTTCGTATTATAGCGGCGTGATCAAACAATTCAGCTGGATTGATGGATGGATTGGCCCTACTGCAAATATAATTAAAAACAATCAATAACAACGGCGGGCATGATGATTCATGCATCGCTTCTGAATGCCACCCCGATAGTGGATAGTTCCGGTAATGTTCGTGCACTAATAAATTCCAATCGTGACTTCTATAGGTATGCAAATCATGTCTCTTTGGGGTTCATTATATTAATATGTCGCCGTACTATCAAGACCCCCGGCCATTCCTAACTGGATAGTCGTTAGCTATTGTTTCACGAAGCAAAAACGATCATTTCGTCAAGAAAGTTGTTTAATTCTATTCAAATTATTTCGTGATTTATTGGGGGGTGTAATATTCCAAGCGTTTTAGGTTGGTGGATTTGTATTGTACAATAACTTTTATTGACTTATATTTCCTTAGCAAGCACAAGCTAAGAATTATTTAAAAATCGAAAAATTTATTGTAACACAACTACTGTGTCTTACAAAATTCAATTAATCTTCAACAACCCTTCACCCTTTTTACCTAAAACATGATAAAGTTTATTGACCTAGCTTCACGTATTTTCTTTCGTAGTATTTGTGCTGGATGTGGAATTATGCAGTCGATAAAACCATTTGGTTTCTTTGCTCAACTCTACTCAAACTTCCCATCCTGGGGTCAAAGAAATCAAACGTGGCGCTAACGTGCACGTGTGCACGTGCGGTATTCACTCATTTACCTGTTTTTCCCCAATTAAGCACATCGACACGATATGCTGACAAAAGCCAAAAAAAAAAACGAAAGGTCCCAACATGGTTGGCCGGTGTACGTATGTATCGTCAATACCTCTTCTTGCTGTGGTGGGATTACAATTTAGGGTTGCTTGGGGTAGCAAGGTAAGTAGTTTTGCTGGTAAAAGTGTTATAAAAAGTAGATGTAAATTTACATCCGCTTGCTTTATGCTTATGCAATCGCAGGAATTAGAGTAACAGCAAAAAAACAGTATTGCGTGTTTCCTAGCCGAGTCGTGCTAGAATTAGTCGAGTGTGCGTGACTTTTACCGTTTGTGCAAGGGAACCCCAAATGAACTCTAAATGTGAAGAATTAGAGGTTTGTCATGCGAATTGACTTGAGGTAATATTAAAAAAAATGTGTGTAGTATAAGAACTCCTCAGGAAGACTTTGGATATCCTCTAATATTCCTGAGGTTCTGAGAGGAGATCCCAGAAATTGAGTACATTAATTTGAAAAATATCTCAAACACATTGGAGGTCTTAAGAAGAGTTTTCCAGAGGTTCTGAGAGAAGATCCCAGAAATTGTGGACTTTTTTCAAAAATATCTCAAACATATTGGTGGTCTTAGGGATAGTTTTCCTGATAGGATAGGTTCTGAGAGCAGATCCCAGAAATTGAGGACACTAATTTAAAAGTATCTCAAACACATTGGAGGTCTTAAGAATAGTTTTACTCAGGTTCCGAGAGGAGATCATTGAATTGAGGACACTAATTTAAAAATATCTCAAACATATAGGAGGTCTGAACCATAATTATCCTAAGGTTCTGAGAGGAGATCCAAGAAATTGTGGACAATTTTTGAAATATATCTCAAACACATTTGAGGTGTTAAGAATAGTTTTCCTGAGGTTCCGAGAGGAGAATTAAGTTAAGGACTTTAATTAAAAATATCTCAAACATATTGGAGGTCTGAAGAAGAGTTTTCCTGAGGTTCTGAGAGGAGTTCCCAGAAATTGAGGATATTTATTTAAAAATATCTCAAACATATTGAAACACGTAGGAATAGAATTAGGGATAAACAATAGAACCTTAGAATTGTAATGTATGACTTTAAGAAGTATTCCAAAATATAGAAATCCAACCACAAACATTCGTCTGGTTTCGGCTTATCAGCATTATTGTTTACCGTATCAGTTTTACTGCTTTACGCTAAACCGCAGGATTATGGATTATTGAAACAGAAAACTGCACACTAGTTGTATCACATATCCTTGCAGGGTGAAACTCTACGGCCAAATACTAGCAGAGCCATACCTTTTTGCACCACAAATTGCACATGATACCAGGATGCCTTACGAAAACGAGAACACCAAACTCGAGGAAAAAAAAACCAACGCACCCATTCAATAAACTATCATTCCCTGACGCTCCTACGCTTCCTTCTCCGGACATCTCTAATACATGCACCCATCCCTTAAAAAGTTGTCACCCTCCCCGGTTCCGTACGACAATGCAAAATGGGAAGGGAAAAGCGAGCTAAATGTGCACAGAAAAGACCACAAACGACGCACATGTCACGTACGATAGGTGCTTCCCCGAAATCGTCCATTAATGCACCGGCACCCTTCCACGCAGTCTGAGGGCGGCCGTTACTCATGCTTTATTATTAGTTCCGACCTACAGCGTAGCCGAATCGATGATCGGTACCAAGAGTTTGGGCGCAAAAAAAGGAAAGAGAGGAAATCCATATCCTTACACGGAAGAAAACACGTATGTCCCCCGCGCACCGTAGCGCATACGATTGTCAGGACGTAGATCATGTTTCGGTGCATGCATAGAGACACCTTCTGTGTATTTTTTTCTCTCTTTTGGATAGGAAGCTCCTGTGGATGTGCTCCGGATATTGGAGTTGGATTACGCCTCGACAGGACGGAGGTAGGGAGATAGCAGAAATGCATGGGTGCTGTTGATTTTTGGCATGCTGCTGCACTGTTGTGTAGTTCGTGCTGCGCATGAATCGAACTTCGGAAGCGCAGGTGATGACAATGGCCTATTCTGTCCGATCCGTGCTCTTCCTGTGTGCCTTGGGTCCGAGCACGTTCCATATGCCATTCCAAAATTTGTTCATTGTTTGTATAGCATTGGGATCAGAAGGAACGGGTCGTTTGCGAGTTTATTTGGAACTATGGGTAGATTTCGTCACAGTATTTTAACAATAATTTTATTAAACACAGTCCATCAAGGAGATCTTTATTAGTTCTATAGAATGATCCTTGTAAGGTTAATTTAGCGAGGTATACTAGGTATTCCCAGAATTCCTTCAGAGCTCTCATTACAATAGAATTCCCTTAAGAGAGCTTCTGGTAGCATTAGTTACCATTAGAAGTTAGCACTAGAAACTCTAAATTCTGACTCTCCGATTATCCTGTTGTGGGTAACTTCAAGCCACGAAGGTATGGTAGACCAAACCCTCTCAAATTTTTATGAGCCATTGAAGAAGAAACTCCAGAATTCCGCTGCTTCTCTGAACCATCATGTTTTAAAACATATGAGTAGTTGGAATATTCACACACGAGATTTGCAAAGGAACTAATTGAAGAGTACTAAAACCTCAGAGACTTTCGGCCATTTCAGCCTTTGGTTGTCTTTTCTTTGTCTATAACTTGAAGAACTTGTTCGTCTCCTTCGAAGAGCACGAAGATACAGACACTTGGTCCAAATATGCACAATACCAACTAATTTCTTCAAAATTCTGCCCATCACGCCTTCCATAGTGCATCCGTAACGCTTCACATCTGTTGGAATAGGAAAGCCCATCAAATGCTTAGCAGGTGCGTTGGCAAAACGGTAGGTTATGGCGCGCGCGCCGCACGCATACCTTGGGCCGAGTTCCAACAGTCAAATTTCTGTAATTTGAACCAGCGTATCAGCCTACGTGTGGCATTGTTCGAGGAATACAGTCGAGGGTAAAGGAAACGTGCAAAAGGACGAGGTAACGAGACTGGCTGGGACACGCTAGAACGGTGAGTTGCCACCGAAACCCCAGGGCCCAGACAAAAGGGATCACTCAACACGTAGGATTGCGTAATTAATTGGTAGTAATTTGATGAGACCTCGATGAACCTTCATTCCATGCGCATTGAAACTCGATTCGGAGGCTTGCATTAATGGGATTAGTGCATTAATCGTATGGCATGGCGGGTGTTGGGTGTGCGGAGGAAGCACTACAACACAATTGTATCGCTTTTCGATTGGAAATCCTAAGCTATTGAAAGGTCAAACAATCATTTATGGGGTTTTACGACTAACCGATTCCGTATTGCAGGACCGTGAATAAGTATTGGATGTTAATGTGATCCAATTCTTGTTCCGAGTCTATACTGGAGATCGCTCAGAAAGGAGACCTTCGCAGGGTCTTATAGATCAGCTAGAATTATGCACTTTAATAACATGTTGGAGCGGCTCAGTGGCTGAGAAGATAGCGGCGCGGGTATGAGCAAAACCTCTCGAGGTTGTAGAGTCACAGAAAAAAAGAAGATGTCCTTTAACTTTTCCTTTCAGTTAATATAAGAGACCTGCACTCGTGACACCGTTTTTTTTTTTTGGTACCGAATCACACCAATTTCTAACATATGGGCTTAACACTCTTAACAGGGACCCCTCGCAAACACCGGAACGAGATGACTTAATGGACCATTAATAAACGATGACAAGATTGTCTAAAGAAGATAAAGAGCACATACAAAAAACTCCTTGTAACTGGCTTTTTCAAAAAAAAAAAGTGTAACGAAAACGAAAACACCCCAAAAATCGAAACAATACGTTCCATGAGCCATAACAATCAAAACAACATGCTCTTTAGAAAGTAAACACTCGTTTTTTTTTGTTTCTTGTAATTTTTTGTAACCGATGAACTAGTTTTTTCACGACTTAACAACTCTAATGTGATCGTTTTTTTTAAATGCAACCGTTTTTTTTACAACCGGAAGGATAGACGTAGGAACTAGCGACAGCTTGCACGTGCGTGCGCTTACCGCATTCAACTGAGCGGAGAAAAAATCCTTATTTGTTGTGGTACTTCCCGTTTTTTTTCTCCAGTTGTTCTATTCAGTTAGGGTTGTAAGATTTTAAAAGTAAGAGTTTTGCTGGTTGATTTATTGTTCCTTAAGTCACAAACAAACTTGGACGACATCCGATCACGCTTTCAAAGTGTGTAAGTGACTCCAAGTGACCTGGGTGTAATAGCATAACAATGGAACGTTTTTTTTGTTTAGTTGTTTGAACTTTCCATTTCAGGTATTCTTTTTTTTTAATTTTGTTTAATTTTTCAAGAAATAAAACTAAACTTATTACCTATTGCTTCCGCTCTGCAAACCAGATGGTTGCTCCAAAAAGATGCCTCTGGCTGCGCTTAGTGTCCTGGCAGTGGACACATGCACACAAAAAGCCGTGGAAAAATGATGATGGAGACATTGACGACCCTTTCACACTTTCCATTGCATTCGCTTGCCAGAAAGCCGTACACAAAAGGAACAAAAACACACCTAAAGCAAACAAACAAGAGCAAATACAACGACAATGTCCAAAGAACTTGCTTGGCACAACGTCAAGGTTTGTCCAGCGGGTTCCCACAATTAAATTAAATTGAGAGGGTTTTTGTTTTCGCCCGGTTTAACAGTCCGAAACCGATCGAAGGGAAGAGGTAAACTTAATGCAAAAAAGGTTCCTGGTGGTCTGGTTCGGTTCGATCCACCGTTAAGCCACATTTGCAAAACGACGATTGAAGGCAGCGCCACGGAAAGAATAAAACAAAACACAGGAAAAAAAGCGACTCCTTGCCGGGGGGGATAAATGCGAAGTTAATATAAATCTGATTATAATAAACTAATGATCTTACATAGTTTCCAGGAGTGATTTGAAGAACCAGAAACGGGAACGGGCCATTGGTCTAAAAGCGGAACGACAAACACACACAGAGACGGCTCAGACAACGGAAAAACGAGATCTCGCACCAGAAACAGCCTTGAGAATGCGACACGCGGAGGGTCTCTTTTGTAGGACCCCACAGGGAACAGAGATTGAGCGATTATGTACCGGGCGCTTTGGTGTTGGTGCAGTTTTGCATCGCTTCGTTTCTTAACCGTTGCTAGAAGCTTTGCTTCCTTGAGGAAGACGCATCATGCTGACTTTTGAAGTTTTGCAAAAGTGGATATTTGAAGGTAAGTATAGAATTCAGAAGAGTTCTTCATGGATTTGGTTGAAATTTACAAATAAAAGTCATCACAGATATTTGAGTACTTGGAGTACATGGGGACTTACGCATAAGACTTTCCTATTCCAGGACCTTAGGGTCTGTCGCAACAATCACTGTGATCAGCATAAGGAAATGCCTGAAAAGAAGTACAAAGAATATCATGTTTTAGACCTCAAATCCTTCTCAATCATCACGAATTGATAAGATATCCCATAGATCTTTGCAGAGAGCAGTACTTGGAGATTAAGTTAACACAATATTCAGACCTCGTTGCGTTGTCAGGTTCTAAGTTAAGTTATTGAAAGCTAGGAAGTAATGTATTTTCATTCATTAAGATAGAATATCTACAGACTCCCTACAGTCAAGTCCTTCGAGTCCAACACCACAATTGAAATTAATCAATTGACGCTCAAGACATTTAGCATAGACTGAACTCAATACATTCTAGCATTCCTAACCTCTGTCCGGCCGCTTAAGCTTTTGGTGCACTATTATCCATCTTTACCTCTCATCAGACTACCTAATGACCCTGTCCGAATTATGGCCGGACCAATTAATGGACCTTTCGGCAAACGGATCGCACGGAGGCTTTTGTCGGCGATAGTTTGTTTTTCAGTCACCCTCAAGTTTCTTGCCCATGCCTAATAGTGGGCAGGAAACGATCGATGATGGGCAATAGAGAGGAACCAGATTCCATTCCTATTGATTCGGTCGAAAGCCACCATTTTTGTAAAGCGTGCAGCATTGCCTACGTTTCGGACGGCGTGCCTTCTAATTATCCTGAACAAAACAAACGGCAAACGACCAAAACATTAGGGTGATAATGACCGATGCTGGGTGATAATGATCCTTGGCTTCGGGGCGGTGATGTCGGCGACGACTGAAGACAGAATCGCCTAATCATACACTTCGGCGGCCCATAGCTAGCTGCTGAAAAGGAAGAATACATTCGATTTGAGGATTGCAAACAACTCCAAAATGACTTGTTGGAGAATGTCCGGACAGCACCTGCTGTCATAGGTAAGGACGGCTATGCTTGGGGGGTGATCTAATGTGTGTTTAGTCCTTTTTCTTGAGGTTCACTCAGACAGCATCAGTTGGTCTCTTTTCCAATAAAGTTCAGGATAATATGACGTACGGAGTCATATCTTCCGCAAGTCCTCAAATTCTGAAATAAAAGTCATAGATCCTCGCTTAGATCCTCAACAAAATGAGAAGCGCTAGCTTATTGCTATAAAGACACTCTAAGAGTATGCCAAGCCTCACCATCAATCATCATACGAATTATCGAGAACTTCCACAGTTTCGTATCATGTACGATTTTTTTGTTCTCCAAATTAACCAACATCTCCACACAACTCTCCACAATTCGTCATGGGAGCGTCTTTCTGATGTGATCTTGTTGTGTTTTAATGCACGGTATTGGTTACGGTGGATCGGCAGTGGATTGGATGAAGCATAATCATGAAATCCTGGTTCCTGGTGTTTGTTGCCTTTGGAAGGATCATTAATAACGCTACCGGTGCGGTCAGGTTAAAATTAAATCATAAACTGACCACCTCGGATGATCAAAGATTTTCGAGAGTTCAGCGCCAACGTACATCGCGTGGAGCACGAACGCATACACAGCAAACACCCGCAGGAGAGTGAAACATTTATTGAGAGATAATCAGGCGATGAAATCACTCCCAAAATGTTGATGCTTTCTCGTTTCCATCCCCGTCGCACCGGTTGTTGGTCTCTCCGTGCTATAATGCGCTCCTGCGTTCTTTTTTTTTATTATTATTAATTCTTGCTGCGTTCGTTTCCGACGATTGACTCAAACGGGGGAGAGAGATCGATTCGATACAAGCGACCACCCAAAAAACAACGGTCGGCCCAACCTTACGGAATGGACCATTTTTTCGCGCCAATTACTGATTAGAGCTGTGTCCGATCCCGAAATTCCAATTAAGTTCTACGACTCCTTTGCTCTACGCTGCAACGCAGGCGGCTCTATCAAAAGGGGATCGCTCAGCATTTTCCGTGCCCGGTTGAAAGGCAAACGGGGCGTGAGAATGAATGTTTTTCTATTCCGCGTGGATCGAAACCGGGCGAGTGTGACATTCCCGAGAAACACTGTCTTCATCGTGTTCACCACAAGCCAAGGGTGATGAATCAGACGGACCAATTTCCGAGTCCATCATTCCGGAGCTGTGTTTTTAAAAACCGATGGGAAATCGGTGTTTCGGAAGGAGCAAAACACGTCATGGTCGGGCGTTTTGATACAAACCGCAGCAAATAGAGTTCTTTCATCGATAATCGATTTAGAGCAACGAATTCAAGGTGGGCCACAGATGTTCAAACAGTTGCCGTTGCTTACCGTTGGCACAAGGTGTCGTTTAATGGTTTTTCTTTTTTATTTTTGGGTGGGCTAGAGCTTAATGTGGGAAAGAACAAGACTTAAAGTAAGCAATTCTAATTCCGCCATTGTGTGCTTCTTGGGACTTAATTTTGCATTACTAGAGGCTGTCTAGAGCGGTTCGGTGGCCAAGGAGACTAAGGCGCCGGTCTTCGAACAGACAGGAGCGAGGTTCAAATCCCATTCGAGGGCTGTTCCCCCGTATGCAGGATTGAATTATCCTGTTGCGGGTACATTCAAGTCACGGAAGCCAGAAATGGCTGGCCCAAGACCTCTCGAGGTTGTAGAGCCATAGAAGAAGAAGAGGTTGTCTATTGCTTATTAACTTTTAAACAGTAATTACTTGAAGTAAACACGTGGCTTGAATTAATTTAAATAATATCAGAATGGATTAAATTAGATTCTGCTAATACATATTTCAAATCAACTATAACCCAATAATGCTCATTAGTTTTATTGAGCTTTGCTTTTTAAAAAGCCATAAAAAGATAAACGCTTTTATTGTGAAGTTATTCAAACAAACCTAATAGCTTCTCTCTTGTTGGTTTAAGCTGTGTCCGAACATTAATGTTTCCCCGACGAGAAGAAAAAAAAAACAAAGAAACACACGTTGCAGAGATTTACGGCTTGTTTGTTTGATTTGTGGCGGCAGCGGAACAAATGGTACCTTTCGGCACGTAAAGAAGGATGGAATCACTTTTGAAATTACCTTTTTCTCTACAAGGGGTCCAAACACGGCGCAAGGATCGTTAGTTCCTTTCCAAACGTTTCCAAAGGCGTTTCGGTCTGCAAAAAAACATCCTTCCCGCATTTTGCTCTTTAATCCACTCACGCCAGTGCGCCATCATGCGTTTTTTTTTCCTTTTCGACCCACTAATTACCTAATTAGCCACAGAGGGACCCACCTAACGAGGACGAGATGCGAGAGACAAACAGAGGAGCGCCTTTAACAAAAAAGAGTGTGGGCAGTGACACTCGGCCGGGCGACCGTAAAAGTCATAAGTCATATGCCCGTTTAAGTTTTCAAAAACACACACACGCACTTTACCAAGAAGCTCAGGTTGTGTGCCGCACAGTTTTGCACAAAATGAACCTGCCAACGGTCGATTGTTTGATGATTTAAAGACGCTTCGCCCGATTACCGATCCCGGTGCCCGGTTAGGGGAATAAAGGACCGTACCGCAGACACGTTAATGATCACGATTATCGTACGTCCGAATGTTGGCGAAATGCAACCGTGTCGATGAGATTGAGATCGAAAACGATGATAACGTTCTATGGTCTAGGACGTTAGGTTTTTTCTGGTTTGTATTGGACCACCCAAAATTGGAACATTTTTTAGGTTTTTAGGTAGAACGATACCGCCTCGAGCAGTATCAAGGATTTCAACTCATTGTTTGTCTATTAAATTAACTCTTCGTATTTTAATTCAGATTGATTCACTGATCTAGGTTAAATGTATGAAAAAATTATGACAAAATGTTAATTACATAACAAAAACTGTAGAAATCCATACTGGTAGTGTCAACTCATGTAAATACGTGTCCAATACAAACATTTTAAGTGTTGTGCAGATATAAAAAATAACTTAACACATAATAATTCTAAATATTATACATTACATACAAATCCAACACATATTTTACAAACAGTTTTAAAAAGTGCCTCCAGATATACATAGATTTGATCAAAACTGGTAAACTCAATTATGACGAAAGCAACAAGTAAAAATAGGAAAATTGAATTTAAAACATAAAAAGAGAAATGGAAAACTACCACAATCTATGCTTAATAACATATGTAATTACATTTGAAAAGGAATGGTATATTGAAAAAAAAAATAAATAAAAAAAAGTGACAAACAGGGTATTCAATCTAAAAAGTTAATGTCAACATTACGAAACACAAACAAGGAAATAAATAGAAAAAGTGATTAAAAATAAAAAAAAGGAACAAGGTCATAATGTAAAAGAATGTCAGCAAAGATAAGAAATAAAACAAACAAGCAAACAAAACTAAATAATAAATAAAAATAGAACACAACCAAACAGGGTATTAAAAAGTATCCTGCAGAAATACTTGCAATCTATTGAAAAAGGTAAAGTCGATATAACAAAACACAAAAAGGGTAGAAAAATAGAAAAGAAATTATTTTTAAGTAAAAAAACGTAAAAGAAACAAACAAATGCTACAAAATACTCAAGAATTATAAAAGTAATATTTAATTAAATAAAAGAATATGATGAACAGAATAAAAATATTAAAATAATAAAAGAGTAAAATTAAAATTTCGATAAAGGAGTGAAGAACAACAAACAAATGTAAGACAACTTAAAGATTAATAGGTTCCCTAACAGAAATGAAACACAAGGTAAAGGATTTGGCTCCAAGTGATGGTCAAATAAAAAAGAATAAACAAAACTATTCATGACAGGAAGCATAAGAATACGAACTTATTTACCTGACAAATACTTGAGACAGCTAAGCTAGAAAAATCAATTTGCAAAGAATTGTTGTACCATCCCTTAGAATTGTTCGATCGGAACCGCTACGGAACTACAACGCACGAGGTTATTCAACTGTTCGGAACATCTGTTCCGGAACATTGGTACCGATACGCGTTACAAATGTGTCCACGATGACCACAAACACGTTACCGAGCTCGCTCCTGCAGGACAATCCGAAGCGTTGAATCCACCGCCAGTGAACCGCATCCGTTACGCATGTCATCGCGAAGCATAGATCAACCAGTAAGTTAAAGTTCCCCGTTTCCTTTTTTTTTAAACCAGCAAGGTACGGTACAATGACGCGGTACCGCAATCCATTGTTAATTGCTGGCTTCTCCGTACCATGAAATGAGCTTAAAATTGGTAGGGAAGTTGTGAAATTATCGATTACCGGCGCGATGGCAGGTGCCGGGTGAAACAATTGGAGTTCTTATGCCGTGGAGTACATCACGATCGATGCCGCTCGCTTTTTTTTTCTAAAATACTTGCTCAGTCAATGTGAAAGATCTGTAAGATTGAGAACATCGGGTCACAAGTTACGAAATGTTTGCCCATATTTTAAGAAGCTCAGATTTACGAGCGCCTTGCTGTAGCTCATCTCTTTTCACAGCACTTTTAAAGACTAAAGAGAGGCGTTGCTCAATCAGCTTTAAAAGATCATTCGGTAGTTAACAGCTCGAGCTACACATAATTACTCTTGTACTACATGTGTCTACTACCCTGCGTCTAACACTCACGATAATGGCCAAACCTGCACCGCACACAAAGTGTAAATATTTTTGCTCTTCGAAACAGACACACAAAAAAACACACGAGAGAGAGAGAGTGGTGCATGATAGCTGATGCATTGAACGTAAACATTTTACGCACACTGACTGGCGGAATGTAAACCATGTTCGAGTGAAATAAACACCTCCAGCTTTGGCCAGCGCCTGGGCGGTGGAGCAGCCCGGTGGTTTATAATTTCGCAATGGATTTCCACCCACTTGGGTGTGCATGTGGTGGGCACACCTACCGGAATTGATGCCGTGAAACGTGAATGAAAGTAAAATTCTGATTTCATTCTGTAATAATAACAGACAATTGCGTAGCCTACGGAAGCGCAGAGCTGTAAAGCGATTAATGAGCTGGGTTTAAAACCTACTTCAAGAAAAAAATTCTAGGATTTAGTATTTGGTCTAAGTCCTGGAAAGGAGTTTTTGGGATTTAAATTCCAAATGCTGAGATAGCTTAAGGACTATTA
>KI424289.1:0-13670 GCA_000473375.1 Anopheles culicifacies
TTGTATAACAATTTAAGAGTAAAGATTTATTTGATTATTAATTTTTGGAATAATTGTTTTTCGATTTTACTCCATACTACAAAACGAGAATCTGTTCACCTCAAAAAGCACCTTACTTTTCAATACGGGCTTTAGTAAATTATCCCACTACACTGTTATATCCAAAAATATTTTGCATGAGGTTTTGCTGTGACAAATAAGAAACACAACTGAAGATATAATTAATTTTTACTTTTAGCACAAAAAAGCAACAACCAAACATACTTACTAGTGGAGACGCCCAGTACCTGTTGTGCTTGACTTAACGACTTGCTTATCTGAAAATGCCTAACCCCATCAAGTCATCAAAAGAAATATTTTTTTTTTCGATTTTTTAAAATAATATGTAACACTACTATGTATTTTTAACAGTAGAAAATAATCTTTTATACTATACCGGCATTGTTCGGTGGCCGAGGAGATAGTTGCGCTGTTCTTTCAACGGGCTGGACCGAGGTTCGAATCCCTTAAGCTCGAAAAAAAAAAGAAAAAAAAACAGGAATAGAGATCAACGATCTCTATTGTAGGTTGTCTCAATAAATATATCGGTGCCCTCTCACATCTATACTAAACGAATGTCAATAATCTGCTTCAATGTTACGTTACCACCGGTTTCGGTATTATGCGATATCGGAAGTCTTTCCTTACTGGGTTTCATTTTTTTCTACTCGTTCGGTTGTCCAAGAAAGTATTTATGCCTTTCTTGTTAGAAAAAAACACACTCACACACGCATACAAATAAATGCACGTTTCAATTTGGGGTCGCAGTTGTTCGGTTGGTAATAAACTGATTACAATCAATCATAATCAACCCAATCAGCGAATGTTGCTCTTGTGCTACTGCAAGCAAATGGGCAAAAAAGGGGCGCTCGTTCTAACGTTCTGCCTTCTGCCACCGGTGCCAACATAGAAAATGTGTGAAATTAAATCTATGTTCACGTTTCATTATTCTTTACCATTCACCGCCTTACGAACCGATCCACCATGTAATGTGCTTTTTTGTGGGTGACTGTTGTTAAACAGTTTATGGGCCTTGCAACAGTCCCCAACACGGGCAGTGCAATTCAATTACCTTATCGTGCCGAAAATCGTCTTCCTAATTTCGCAAATACTGACACCTCTTCACGGAGGGCGGGGGTGAGTGTGGTGTTTCTATTTTATTTCCTGCGCAAAATGTACCTCGTCCTCTAAAGTTCACCTTTTCAGAAAAGAACAAAATAGAAACAGCCAATTTGTCATTCAAACAAAGGTGACAGTGACAAAAAGGGACCAAATGGAGCTGGGATGAAGAAAAAAAAACCCAGAATCTCCATATTTCCTGCATCGCGAGGGGTAGATCAATTGAAGCACATTTGAGCAAAATAAAAACCCAAATTACGAGCAAACTTAACGATAACGGCAGACACACACACTCACACACGCAGCACATGATTCATGTGGTACGGGTTTGCCTTCTCCTTCGTTCTGTCTGTCACTCATCGAACCCTCGCCACGAACGCCCCGTTTACATGCTTTGGAATTGGAGGAAAATTTATGAACGTTTATGCTCGCATAGATGCGAGCCTTCTTTCCATATTCGCCCTCCCCTGGGACATCAGCCAGTTGAAGCAGCGGGGGGATGAATCCAACGGAAAAAAACGGCCGTCGGTTGATTGGCGAAGATAAAACACATGTGCTACTCCGCCGATGGTGCGGTATGTGCCAGAACCGCCAACACGTAATTGATAATAAGAAAACGGGCCTCACGAAAAAATGGCCGCTGAACGGGGGAGTCGTCCGAAATTGATTTAATAAATGGGCTCATGGCGTATTTATGCATGTTTACACACGCCAATTGGCACGACCGGGACAGTATATCTTGGTGGATGGTGAGGAAAAAAAAAGAATAACGCCAACATTGTACCTCGGAAGAGATATGATAGAATGCAGGAAGAATTATTTTCCTATACATAAAAATTGATACCGCGCTCGGGATGTGGCGGCCGGCAAAAAGATTTGGATTTCATTGCCCGGCAGGGATCGGCAAGCATGTGAGTATTTTTGAACTTGTATTTTGTTTTTTAAGGAAAAAAAAACAATAAAGCCGAAAAGTTCATGTGTGATCTTTTTACAATTATGTTCATCATAATAATGGCTCATGTTTTCTCGTACAAAATTGTTTTCATTTCAACAATATAATTCAAATGAAATATTAATAGATAAATATTAAATATAAACTAATCCTTTTCAAGTTATGATTAAGATCTAAACATGACCTAGATAACAGTTCAATTAAACAAATAGACAATTGAAATTGGATTAAAAATATAATTTCGTTAAAATTATTATCAATTACTTTTGATAATTGCTTGAATAAGACTGGAATAAATCAATTTTTAAATACATTTATATGAAATTGATGCACATATATTCTCAAAATAGCTTCCGAGCAATGGTGTAGTAAACAAAAAACCTGGGAAACTACTGAAAACTCTCGAACAATATTAAATCTGGATATCAGTTAACCACGAAATAATATCGTTTTGTGAAGAAATTAAGAAATTTGTTTTATTTATGGATAGAGAGCATTACTGCATGGAATAATATTTTTATTTAATATTGTATTATATAGTCACTGTTTTCATTAAAAAGCATATCATACTGAAAACTGTTTTTCTATTTCCTGTAGTATATTTTATGCGAACTATTATGTTTTATTCGAACTTTGCAATACGGCCATATTGTGAAAATGTATTGACACTTATGAGTTTTAAATCTTATTTTACTTAAGTTTTAATTGCTTTCAGGAACTTTTCGCAATAAAATGCGCATTCAATATGGCATAAATTAGCGAAAATATGTTCAAGCTAGTTACTAATCAAAGAGAGTGGATAATATTTGAAACTAATATACCTTTCGATGAAAATTTTTCCATTTTTTTATATTAACAGAAAACTCTAACACAATAATTTACATCCATGAGTTAAACTAGAAACACCTCAGATGTTTATTGATCACCATTGTGAAATGTATATTATTTAACAAAAAAATAGCTGCCCATCCCTGCTTGTTTTATTTTTCAATTCTCAACAGTACACACACAATTTTCGGGTTCTCTTTTCTCCATTTTGCAAAGCCATATCACACTGAAATATATTATTCTTTTCGCGTGCTGCGACTGTTCAGTATCAATTTTGTACTCCTTTTTGCAAAAAAAAGAAACAACCTCACATTAATACCTTTCCTTTTTTTTTTTTTGTGTGCGTCAGTTTCGATTTTCGGTTCGACATTTTTTGTCTATTTTTACCGAAAATAGTTCCAACAGCACAAACAGCTCCAACAATTCGATAACCGGGAGTGTTCGATGTCCACACAAGTAAGGGGAAAGAAAAATAAACCAGAAAATACATATGCGCTCATGATTTATTGTATTTATCAAAGGATGGAAGAAAAATCGGTACGATTCACGCTGCTCACAAAAACTGGGCCCAACAGTTTTCGGGTGCGAAGAATGCGCCCGGTGACAAATTTGTGTGCCCGCTGTTTAGCGTATTCTGGCTTGGTGCTTTCCCAATAAAGGATGCTATTATTTTATCAACCAAAAGCATCCATATCCCAATCCAGCAAAGGTCGGAATCAGTTTGTGCTGGGCTTATATACCCAGAAACACACGTTCCTGACCCGCGACTTGATTTATGCACTGCTGCATAATATGGTGGGCTAGTGGTGTGTTTGGCCTCCCCGAACGTGGAACGTACACGATAGTGCGTAATCGAACCCTTATCGTGACGTGGACTAAAATTAACCTTCACCGAATGCTGCTGCACCGGGAACTGAACGCGAACATGGGCAATGAAGAGCAAGGACGCACCGAAAATTATAGCCATCGTTCTCCATCTTGAAGGTTTTTATTATTTATGCCTACACAAACAATAACTTCCGGGCTCGGTGTCTATCGCACAAACGAAGGCACTTCCGCTGGACGAAAAATGAATCCCAAATCGGCATTTGGCGAAACCCTAGGCACGCCAAAATGGAGACCAGCGAACGGTACGGCACGCTCGCGTCGCGGGGTGAAAGGATGTCGATACCAATAAAAGAGCGATAAACGTAATTGACAATTGATCCCCCTAATCGTCTCCCCATAAAAGCAGTGGAGTATCAACACAACAAGCAAGCAAAAAAAAAAATTGGAAAAGAAAGAAAAGGAACGAAGCGCGCGCGGGAAAAATCGTCGAGATTTTGAAAAACCGAACGTGGTAAAGGGAAGCAATGTGCCAGAACAGGACATCGGAGCATGGTTGCTCTTTTCCCCGGTTGATGGTTTGGTTTGTATTCTGTGCTTCATTCTTGTTGAATATCCATAAAATCAGCAAAAAATCGCAACCCACCCGGGGCTGGGTGGGCGAGGATTACCGGCGGACTGTTGGAAGGTGTCGTCGGATGGGCTGCGGGAGACCGTTGCCTAGTTTATGGACATATCTCTCAGGTCTCTTTTTCGCACACTCTTGCTGGCTGTGCTTGCTCGTGCTATATCTAGCGCGATTGTACCCGTAGGAGTGGAGTGTATCTTCTCGATTACTGCCATAGTCAATGGCATCGTTGTCGTCGTCCCTACCGGAGTGCCTAGGTGTCGCAAATAACGTTTTAAGGCCCCGCGCAGAACTGTGTCGATGAGTTGACGAGGCGACGTAAAATGCGATTGGAAGGAGCATGGTACAGTGTTGGCTCATCGCTTTAACAACCATCGGTCTCGGTGAACAATTCTATCGTCTATCTATTATCGGGTGATTTAGGTTTTCTGCTTGTTTCCAACATTCTGGTCGCGTTTTTGGTGGTTTTTGGAGCCCAACAGATCTCAGAAGTAGTTTAAAAAGCAGTAAATCCCCTATTTGGTGCTTGTAAAATGGGAACTTTACTGTTAATCTGTTAATAAGAACATAAACGCATTAAATTCATCGGTCCCAATAGTGTGTCAATTTTAAAACTCTTTGGAAACTAATTTCTGTAATCTCTGTAAGAAGCAATTTTATTGCAGGAAATAACTCCTCACTCTTCATATAAGAATCCGTTTTCCGTATCAAATCTTGCAAGATGTTGGAAATTTCCATCACTCTTGCTCTCTGTGAAAAACCATTCCAATTCCAGCCCGAGAAAGTGCGAACGTGCGACGTGCAATCCCAAAAACCCGCACTAGCTCCCACAGTTAGTTGTTTGAAAACTCATTTCATCGATAAAATCTTCCAGCAACTGCAAGCCCTCTGCCCGGGACTTGCTCAGACTGACCGAACAAATAGACATCATCAAATTTTATTGCTTTTGTTTCACTGCCCGAGTTGGAGTGAAGAAAGAGAAACCATTTTCTTACATTCGTGTATCCTTAAGAATGGTCTGAGTGTGTGTGTGTGTGTGTGTGTGCGTGCTTTCTTCTTTCTATTCTTACACTACAATCATTCCTAAATCCGTTGCGAACTGTGGCTGATGGTCCACCCCTAAATCCTGCTAGTGTCCACTCGGTAAGCCCTGGGAAGTGCTTAGCGCTTAGACACCCGGGCACTGACGCTTGACGATAATTGTTGATGCTTATCGGAAGCAAATTTTGAGTAGTGTCGAGAAGTAAGGCACAAAACAGTAATGGATGGAAAATAAAATACGACAACAACAAAACCTCTCGACAACAAACACTCACACACAGACACACATGCGGGTGGATAATACAACGGCGCCAACAATGATGGCACTAGGGCCATGGTGAAGAAAATCCTTCTTGTGACTTTCATGGGAAAACTTTCTCCCCGTTGTCGATCATTTCCCGCGATATGCGCCCCAGCCGGAGTGATGCGGCGTAGTGGACAGTCCTTTCCCTCCTGGAGGGTTGGGAGGGTGAGAGAAAGAGTATAATAATAGTAAATTAGAGCGAGATTACTGTAATGTGTTTCAGTCCGGTTCTGCTTCAACAGGACTACTGGATGAAATGTCCACTCGGCACGACATGATTTTAGTCACCGAGAAACGAACTGTCCAAACGAACAGCGATCGGTTCTTATCGCTGCCGGCTCATCGACGGACGTTTGGACTCGTTTACGTTAAGCGCCGCTGCTATCGGATCCCGGTCCTTACGGCTAATGTGCACATTTACACTTGAAATGTGCAGCATCGGCAGTGATCGAGAGTGACACTGATCCGATCGTGCTGTGCTAGCAACAAATCAAATTGCTTTATGTAATTTGATGCCCTCTTTCCAACGCCCGAGTCTCCTGAGCAGGGTGGTTTTTTTTATCAAATTTCTTCTGTTTTCCGCAACGAGGATTATGTTTTTTTTCTTTTGTTCTCCAATAAAATAGTTGATGTGATAAACATGAAGATAGTGAAAACATTCTTGCTGATGAGGGTAAAATGGTGTTTCTGATAAAAAGTAAGATGGAGGGCTATTTTTTCACAATGAAGGTGAAAACACAAATAAAAAGTAACATATCAATGCGAAAACAAACGACATGAGATGACAAATTGATTGCAGTGTAGATGATTAATTTGTGGTGCCAACAATACAAAATATTCCTGAGTAATATTTTCTAACTTTTATTTTTATACTTAATTTTTTTTAATTTTTTTTACTTGTTTCATTAATTTATTTTTTATAACAATTAAAAATTTCACTTTAAATTGAACTATCGCAGTTTTAGCAATCCTAGGCCGCTTATACTAACCAGACATCAATGAACAACTCCATCAAGCAAAGAAAGGAAGGAAGGATAGACAATCATAAATTAGGAAAAAAGCACGGAAAAGACAACATAAAATACGAGAGAAAAAGATACAAACATTTATTAATCAAACAAGTCCGTTGAATTGTTGACCTGACACATGCAACGGATAAGGGAGAATCAAGCCAGCGAAAAAAGTTGCTAGTGGATTTTGGTTACAAGATTCCAAATTTCCAAACCTTTTGAGTTACCTAATGCCGATTTCCATAAGAAATCCTTCTCAAATCATTCCAGGATTGTACAACTCGGAAAGCATATTTTAAAATGAGGCGAACAATGTCACAATATAGGAATTTCCAAACAGGACTTATGAGAGGAGCGTCGTCTGGCCAAGTCCAGTGTCGTGTAGAGAGAGATAATTGTTTTCAAGATGAGATGAACATGATCTTTTACGATCCGATACATGGGACCTCAGAAAAATAATAAGATCCTCTTCTGACGGCAGGTTGAAGATATCTTAATGAGGAAACAATTGCTTTTCAACGCGAATCGGACATTAAAGCTATTAACAAGGGATGGCTATATGTTACAACTTTAGAGTTGATTTTTAGATGCTTTTATTTAGTTTTATCAATAATGAAAAAGAAATATTGGCTTTTTAAACCCATTAATACCATTAATACGTTTAAGTTTACAATTTCTCACATCTTTTGAATTTCAATGCTTCTCACACGTTATTTCTTCCGTCACATTATTATTAAGCAGCAAATTCTACTCATTTTTTTTTCTACTAATAAGTGGCCACTGTTTTGTTGTTAGATGGAGGAGATCGTTTGGTGACATCCATTTTCAATACACTTGTACAGAATAGCCTGCTAACCAATGTAAAAAGGACAACAATGAGCGAATGCTTTCCACCATTGCTTTTGTGTACATATCTTTTTTAACAGTATTGTTTGTGAAAATTCACGCCCATTACAGTATACAGGTAGAACTTAAAGGGAAATGAGAAGAATGTGAAGTGAAAGTTGGGGAGTGTCGGGAAAATGCGTGGCAAACAGTGCAACGCGATGGTCCAACCAACCAATGCCTTCCCACGGCCTAACCGGGATGAGCAAAGCGCGGCGCGGTAAATCAGTTGTATCATAATGAGGATAATAACAACGATGATAACAATAATGATAATAATAACGATAAATTTCTACCCCAACCCACCCATTCACCAAGATCGCGTACAGTGGAGGTAATGTTGGGTGTTTTTTTTTGTTTTTTGGTTTGTATTCGCTTCTCCATTTTGCTCTGCCTTTTTGCCTGTTGGCCACCGGAGTGAGGTGGTACATTCCGGAAGAGTAGCTCAGCGGATGCCAGAAAGGATTTTATTGCGCTCGTTTCGTCCACACTTCCACCCTGTGTGTGGGTCAAGGGAACCTGTGGCTGAAATGTGGCTGACGTGCACAATTGTAATTTTATGATATAATAAATGTGCAACATCAACAGTATGTGCCTTCCCAACAGGCACGGGCTGCATGGTTTCTGGTGCTGAAGTGATGATGTATTGTGAGTACCGGGGCACATCGTGCAACAGTTTTGATGGGTAGAAAGGAAATGGAACCCTCATGAAACCTTTCACAAATTGTGCAATTGAATTTAATGTAGAAAAAAAAAAAACCTTGCACCATCTGTTCTACAAGTCGGGAGGTGAAGCATTGCCTGGATGTGAGAGAATATTCTTTTTTTTTTCATTAACTTACTCATGGTTAATTTTCATGGCGATACACTTTCCCAAAAGCGGCTCCATGTGGTAACTCGGTGGTAATGGTAACCGCGCTGCCGTGGCGCTCCATTCGTTTTTCATTTGATTTTGGATTAAATTAAGCTTAACCTCAAACGGACTTCGGTGCAAAGTAGTCCGGGAGCGGTTTCCCATTCGGTTCCAAATATTGAGCCCCGGCACTGGGCGGTGGACACTGCGATGATGCAGACGCACTAAAGCACCCCCTCGGCTGCCCTGGTTATGGACAATATTTTCAATTGTTTTAATTAATGAAACCACCGAATTATTATTAATTTCGTTTGATGCTTTCACTCCCACCGCTCTAAGTTTCTTAATTAACAGCCAGATTATACGCATCCCGGGCTGGTGCGCCGCATACGTTCCGGTATGGCCGCATTGTACGATCGATCAAATCGATCGAAATCGAGTAAAAAAATGTTGGTTTTCGAACGAACGGGCAACCCTATGAACAGATTGGTGTTTTTTTTTCATCGTGTCCCTCCCGTACAAATGCTACTGTGCTTAGCGTTATAGACTAACCAACGGATTTGTATGTCACTTTTTTCCCTTCGCAGTGTTTGATGCCACGACTAAACCGTTGAGGTCGTTATGTTTTATTTTCACCTCGCAGCTGGCAGCACACCACCGTTTGTGCTTAGATGAATTGCACTGAACCGGTGGAATTATTGTTTCATCATCAACAGCATTCTTGATGCAAAATCACGAACAGCAAAGGATTATCCACACCTAAAATAGGCTTTCAGAATGTACATACGCTTAGCCTTTTTCACTGCGTACTGTTTATCGATGCGGATGTTTAGTGATTAGTAGAGAGCAAATGTGCTTTGCGCAGGATTAAATATTGCACTCGATTATTCACCATTCATGAATGATGGCTGATTAAAGCAATGTTACAAAAGACTTAGGTAGACAAGACTTAATGATGCTATGCGTAAAGTTAACTGCAAAATAGAATTGTATTACGAAGTAGTAGCATAAGGCTGGTGGCTAAAAATATAAATAAGTCTCATTAATATTTGGAAACGCCCTGTCTATTCAATTGTAAATACTATGAACAATCATTCAGCTAATGTTTAAGAATTTTTAGAAAACATAGGGAACTGTTGTATATATTACAATAAATTCCATATATTCTCAAAATATATATTAGTTCTAATTAAAAAAAAAAATTAATTTACAGCTCCAGGGTGAAGACGACACGGGCACCTGTCTCACACGAAAGTACTGGTAAAAAATCCTTATCGCAGGACTGATCCACGTTTGCAGGGCTTACTATCCTTTTCCGGGTGAATCCAAGTCAATGAAGCTACAAATAGCTGGTCAAAATCTAACAGGTTTGCTGCACCGGAGAAAAAGAAAATATCCAATATTCTCATCATCAGTCGCAAGGCAGTTTGTAATTGGCTGTAATTAAAGCGGCATTAACAATATTTTTATCTTATGTCGAATATACCCATATATAGAGAAGCTGTTAATATGATTTACCACTTCTGAAAACCTCTCTCATAGACTGAAACTGTATTCTTTTACGGTTGAGATAATTCGTCGTTGAAGAAATAAGGACACTGATTCAAATAACATGCAAATGAAGCAGTAAACCTTTCTAAAGAATATTTGTTAAAACTGAAATAGACTGATCGGACTGAGCTCTAGTTCATCTCATTTACAAGTTATATTACTTACGAACATACACCTACCCTTTTTATGCAAATAGAATGTTTTGTGTCAATTTCGCTGATAAAAAATAGACAACCGAGTGAAACTAGATCTGCAATGACAACAAGGTGCCGTGGTTAAGACGTAATTGCAACACGATTCGCACGTGAAGCGAGTTGACAGTAGTTTATCTAAACACAAGCACAAATCAATGCGTACCGGGCGCACTAGTTCGGTAAGTATACAATCAGACTCTAATCTCCAATTTCCCCTTCGTCGGCTGTTTTGGGGCACAAGGTGTGAGGACGAATTCTTGCAACGGACGATGGATAGGAAGCGTTACGGTTCGCCTGCTCTTTTCCATACAGCCAGGCAACCGGGGCAGTGGACAAAAAGCTGCTTCCTCCCATCACACAAGACGAGACCAATAAACGAGCGGCGAAATGCACCTTCATTAGTGAGAAATAGTTCTCCGCTGAATAGGGAGCTGATGGTGATGATAATGATGCTTGGTCCCTTGATTCGGCCGGAGAGGAACCGGTTGGCAGGTGCAGCCTGTGTGAGTTGACGAGTAGCCTGGTAAAAGCCCTCAGCCCGTTGGAATCGAGAACAGAGCTGGAGGAAGACATGGGTGGGTGGGTGATATGGTGTCCAGTCGATTCGAAACTGAAGACCACATGGCAAAACCACACGGGATGACATTACCTGCCCGCTGCCATTCCGCCGTCGTCCCACACTCGTGTTCGCCTGATTGTCTCATCAATGAGCAGTTGTCCAGTTTGTTTCCATTCGGTAGCGATGAAGAAATGAAGGGATGCAGGGTGAAACGAGAACCGGGTTTTAAAGTTTCGTCGGCCATCATCCAGGAACTTGGCGAAAGGAGACACATCATCACGCGTTCCGGGTTTCGGTTTCGACGGTTTGGACGTTATCCAGGACGTGGTGATGGTGATGCCACCCAACTGGGACTGAGCGATGGGAGAATTGCTAGTGAAAAGAGTGCTTATTGCCTTTGAGGCATTGGTTCTTCTTCCTAGACACAATGGCGTGGACTACCCCGAAACGTGGTCCGACGAGTGAAACTCATCCACCCCCCAAAAGGATTCGAATCGTATGAGCTGTGAGTGATAATGAGGAGGCGATTATTCTGCAACAACGACATCGTGTACCCGGCGGCCATGTGTGGGTGTTTCACGTTGCAGCATCCCCCCAAAAAACAAAAAAGAACCCTGGGGGGCTCCAGTGCGCTGAAAGCACCTCTCGACCGTCGTTGCATCATCATTACGAAGAAGGTGGAACTGGACCTCACATCCCTCCAGGATGCAAATGTAGGTGTCCGAGAACCATGCTTCGATACTCGGAACAGTCGTTTAATTGTACGATGACGACAACGACGACGACGACGATGATGACGGCAACGACCGGGCTCGCTTTTGTCGGCAAAGCACCATCACCGGGAACGGTTCATGAAGCTCGACAAGACGGATTGGATTTGGTCGGGTAGTTTCCCCGGATGTGGACAATTAACGGGAAATACTCTCCCAGTATCTCGCCAGTGTTGCTATTCCAGAGTGTGTGACGATCATCGTCCCAGATTCCTGCCTGCTTCGTCACAATCACCTACCACCGTACATTCCTCTTACCGTTTGCACGAATTTGTTTCATATCGGCATGCTCAATTAGATCAAATTCTAAATTTACATAATGAAAACTGATAATGAAAGTCCTCAGTCCTCCTATCCTATCGTCAGTGCGCGTACCAGGAGGAACACATACATACGTGTGCACATATTCACCCCCCGGTTGCCGGTGAAATGGAATAAAATATTTTCAATGGAGAAATTTAATTAACAAACGCTATGTGAAACTCAATCGAGTTGAAACCGAGCTTTGTAATGAATTTTATTAGATGAAAAGCACGTGCAGCAGGGCCCGTGGTGTTTGTGTGCCGGTTGGAATAAACGGGCAGCCCTTGTGATTTGGGTGCAGGCAGAGCGAGAGTAACACTCGCTAGTACTGGCCGGCTGGCAGCCTGAGACAGGTAGCATCGTTGGCACCTTCTCTCGCCCCCCACCTCCCCACCCCACACACACACACACGCCACACAGATTTCTAAACAAACTGTTGGAAATTTTAATTAATTAGTTTTACCAGATACGAACTGGCGCTACTTCTCGGCTGCCTTTGTACCTCGCAACCGAGCGTTCTGGATGGTGTGTTCGCCTTACTTTGGCATGAAGGTGAACGAGTGGTGTGTAGTGAAGAATGGCTACACAGACCCGACACCGAATGACACGTTCGCCAACCCCGCACGAGATGGATGCGAGGGCGCATTTCACTCTGGCTTTGGAAGCTTATTTTTTATTCGCTCCTATAACCATCACACATCTTCGGTGTTGGTAAGAGGAAAAGTACGATTTTTCCCCCCATTTTGCTTCCTTGAGGATGCAACGGTGCAGTGGCGGTCCTGAAGTCGAGACAAGCGGGAATGCAATTCACTTCCTGTGAAATCAATCGGTTTAGTGTCAATCGGGTTCGAAGAAGTCAAGTGCTGAGAGAAAATGATTTTTTTCCTTCAGAAGAGCTCTACTTTAGGATTATGGTTTTTCTTAGAACTGCCTTCATTTCAATCTATATATTACTTCCAAATAATTTTGTTTCAAATAAATAATAGTAGTGAGTTAGCTCACAAGCTCCAGTTCACACTCAATGCTCACTGGTTTAATGAGTTGTTGTTTGATTGAGCCCAACACAATATTACTTGCTGTATGTTGTTGGTTCTGGCTCTTTTAAGTCTACGTGAGAACATCTTTCATTATCAACCATCTTTTACATTGCAATATTTTTTTTCCATCAGTGTTGATTTATTGAGAAACATGTGGAAACTCAAAAAGAGCTCAAAGACTTTGATCTTCCCTTGACTTAATTCTATCCCTTTTTTCATTTAAGTAATATGGCTCGTATGGAATGTTAATATGGCGTTGGCGCTGCCACATACATTTACACTTTCATATTTGTAGTAATTCTTAATCGATCTATACAAGCTAAGTTTTCGTTTCATTCGATAATACTTCTAAACGTTATTGTTATTGACGGAATCACTGTTTGCTGGAGCATCAGACTATGATAGAGTTCAACAGGAAAAGCAGAATACAGGACTTCTGTTACTTCTGTCGAAGCTGCAAATACCGTAGATCCAAGATCCAAGATATCAAGATCCACCTAAGCGATCAAATAGACTCCAACTACACAAAAAAAAAAAACTGCGCGTGTACAGAGAGTTCATGAGCTAGGTTACAGAGAGACGATGTGTAAGGATTTCAGATTCTGTATTCAGATTCTATATCTGAGCAGGTCTGAGTTTCCTGAAACGAACACCTGGTCATGTCTATTGGTCGTGCTCATTATAGGAGTCGAAAAGATGAATAACATAATTGCCCAATTGAATGCAAATCGCCTTTTCCCATTACTAAATACCTAATCATAAGTGTCAACAG
>AXCM01006472.1:0-16543 GCA_000473375.1 Anopheles culicifacies
TTACAATTCAGTGTACAATACACACCTTTCTACCAATGTTACAACAGATGCTACACACAAATGGGAAGCTAGGAATAATAAAAAAGGATTATCCACCATTTTTGTCTGTGTGTGTGTGTGTGTGTGTGTTAGAGATAGTACGTAATATTCCTATCAAAATTGGCAAACTGCAAATGTGTGTTCGTGATCGCTAGCGCCCATTACAGCGCCTAACGATCAAATGAGTAAAATCATTTTAAACTCTTCCCAACGCTACTACCACCGCCGGTACTGCTACTGTTCGAAGGAGCATTCCCGTTGGTGGTGACGTTACCATTGTTGGCAGTACTATTATTGCCCGCGCTACCATTTAGACTGTTGTTTCCGCTATGGTTGGAATGATTATTGTGTTGGTCCGGGTTGGTACCGGCCGGGCGGTTTACATTATTGTTCAGCGGTACGGTGGCACGTTGATCCTCCATGCGGCCTCCCTGCAGGCGCATGATAAGCGTGAAGAAATCCTCATCCGGCACGGTTGCGCCACTGTTCGAGGTGGCTTTGGCTGGTGCGACTACCGGCACATCGCTCGCTTCAGCGTCGAGCGTTATATTTGGCGTTGGCAGCTCCGACCGTTGCTCCTCAATGCGTGAACCCTTTTACCGAAACAATTCGAATTTGAATATTTAATTCCAAACACAGACGTAGAAGGAATAACGTACCTGGCATCTCATGAGCATATCAAGGAACGCATCATCCGGCGGTGTGCCGAGATCGGCGGGATCTTCCTTTCCGGCAGACTCGTTGTTGTTCGTGGGATGGCTCATATTGCTAGCATTACCAAGCGATATCCGTTTCAATCCGGGCAGCAGAGCTCGTTGTTCATCCATTCGTTCCGATTGGAAATGTGCTATCATTTCCAGAAGCACGTTCCTGAAGAGATGTAATGAATACACAAACCATTAGTACAATGGGATAACTATATTGGAATGGGAGAAAAAAGCCCTAACCTATTCTCCTTGCCCGCCGGTGGGTTGTTGCTGTTATGCTGCGTTAAGGGTTTCCTTGCCGAATCAACACTCTCAGCATGCGTTAACTAAAAGAGAGAGCAATTAATTAGAACTACAAACCAAAAGAACAAGCGAACTACATCACGATACTAACCTTCAGCGTACAACGCTGATCGTCCATACGCTTGCTCTGCGATCGTGTTAATAAATCGAAGAAATCCTCATCGTTGTTCTTGAAGCTGTTTTCGCTCTTTTTCACCTTCGACGGTTGGGACGGTGGTACCTGCGCATTGGTCGTTTGATTTTCCTGCACGTTATGCTGTGCCAGCTTTTTGCCATCCGGCGTTAACTGCAGACAAAAAGCAAAAAAAAAACACCTAATTAGTCACTCAACTTTTTTTGTTTTTGTTTATGAACTAACTTTCCGGGGGAAAATTTTGGCAACACTTTCTTATCTCACCAAGTCTGATAAGACTGCATTACTCCATTTTTTTTTCGTTACTACCCTGTAAGTTTACTCGACCAATATGTGACTGGTGATAAAGCCCCCTACACTAGCACCGCTCGATACGAGCTTTCCGCAGTGAACTGACGCCAATCAGCAGCGTTATTGCAGCTAAAAGCCCGTCAATCCCAATTCCCATCATGCTACCAACACCAGCCGTTACGCATTCAACATATTCCCATCGATTATCATTGTTTGCCCTTGATTATAGCTCTCCCGGTGGCTGTTTTGCATTGGATAGACCGACTGGTCGCATTAGCGATAACGATCTCACATACAAACACACACACCCCGCTGCTGTTTACCGAGTTCGATCAAACATCGTAAAGCATACCTTAATTAAGTCTAGCTGCTCCATGCTCTGTCGACGTAAGCGATGCTGCTGTTTGCTTGCCGCTAGTGAGGCCACCTTTGGCGCGGTCGCATGTGTCTGGCCGTGTACGGGTTGCTGATTACGTTGCATGCTTCCGGACTCACTGTCAACTCCATCCGATGGTCCAACCTTCATTGCGGTGGCACCGGCTCCACCGCCCGCACTGTCCGTGTTGAACAGTTCCGGCAGCCCGAGCATCCGGCGCAGATCGGATATGTTCACGCTGGCCGTATTTTCACCCACCATATCGCCCAGCTCCTTCGCCAGCAGATAGTGCGAGTTGGCGTAGTGTAGCGCTTTCTCGTGATTCCCGATCGAGGTGTGAGCATTGCCAAGGCTCCAGCAGGCACGTGCCTCACCGATACGATCACCCAGCTCCTGCGCAATGGCCAGATGCCGCTGATGATAATCGATCGCCGTGGGGAAATCACGCAACAGTGTGTATGTATTGCCGAGACTGTAACACGCCTGCGCCTCTACCGCCCTTTCGGCCAGTTCGATCGCTAGTGATAATGTACGCCTGTAAACAGTAAGTAATTGTGAGTATTATCTTTAAACTAAAAAATATTCAAAACATTTACGTTCTAAAGCATAAGAAACTAATGCCTTATGGCTCGCGATTTAGCTTCCACTACTCACTTGTAATGATTGGCCGCCTGTTCGAAGTGACCGAGAAAGATGTGCGAATTGCCCAGGTTACTGTTTGCTCGCCGCTCGGCCGCCTTATCACCAAACTCGCGCGCTATTCTTAACCGCTCCTGATGATGCTCGATGGCCGTCTCAAACTCGCCCAGCAGATAGTACGTGTTGCCGAGATTTCCGCACGCCCGTCCCTGCGCGCCGCGATCGTTGAGTTCGCGCATTAGCCGCAAGTTTTGCTGATAAAAGTCGACCGCTTTCAGTAGCGAGTCTTGTACCTCGGCTGAGAAATCGCCCGGATCCTTCTGGCCGAGTTGCTTGCCCTTGGCGTGGTACACATTGCCCAGATTGTACAGAGCGCGGCCTTCGGACAGGCGGTCCTCGAGGACGCGCGCTATAGCCAGATGACGCTGGCAGAAGATGGCCGCCTCATCGAACCGACCCATCACCTTGAGCGTGTTGCCCAAGTTGCCGGACGATTTGGCCTCACCCAACCGATCGTTCATCGAGCGTGCGAGTGTGAGATCGTGCTTGTGGTACTGCATGGCTTTCGTGTAGTCGCCCAGGTAGAAGTATGCATTCCCTAGCTGACTGTAGATGGCACTGAGCGTTCGCAGATCGTCCGTGCCGGCCTGGATAGCGGCCTGGAAGAATGCCACACCCGCTCGGCAATCGCCAGATTTGCACAGCCGTTCGCCTTCCAGTGCCAGCTCGAGGCACATCGAAGAACCATCATTATTCTGCGAAAGAGCGGACAGCGTACGATGAGACACGATAGCAATGACACTTAATTGAACTTGGCGCCCTTTGCCATACAAACACAGCGATTCATCTACGATTCCCTGCTGCTTTCATATTCCTCCCTCACCCTGATCGTTCGCTCGTTCATTCGTTACAACAGTACCATTTATGATTCACCGCTTCTTTGCGGCTCTTAAACAGAAGGGTGGTGAAGGAGGGATTTGAAGCCACAAATGAAAAACAGACTAACGACTTGTCTTTCAATTAAGAGCATCTTGGAAGTGTTCGTATATGCTTGGGAAATATCCGCCAACAAACTTGTAACGAAACCGATACATTACCTGATCGCTGGATAAATTTTCAGCACTCGCCGAAAGTGACGACATCGTACGGGCGTGTGTTGATTGGAATGTTGGAACCTTGTCGTTTATTTTTTCTTTACTGCTAGCGTTGCTTTCCAGCTGCAGCTGTCGGGTTTCAGTTTGGCAACAGCACCGAAGAAAAACGTTTCGCGTTCACCGAAAGGAAAACACTTTCCCCTGGCAAACACGGTGGTGTTTTGTTTGTTTGTCTCGTCCTCCGTGCCCCTTGCTCGCTTCACTCGCTTTCTCGTTCACACCTATATAGCGACATTGCCCCTAGGCAAGCATCTTCTGCAGCAACTTGTTGTTTTGGGAGGGGGCACCGAGCGACCGGATAAAGATTCAGATGTTACGATTAATATCGATGACGAGTATTCCTAGAACAGAGCACCGTTCGGACGCGTGTAACACTCAGTGCGGGGAGTATTCTTCTATCAGGTATAGTTTACGAACACATTCTACTCCGGGCGTTCGATGCTATCGATGCAAACGTTGCAAACTGCTTCAAACAGAAGCCACAGTCACTGTTCACGCAAAAATTGTGATGGCGTTCGCTGCGGGACACTGGCCGCTTTCGATAGTGTTCCGTAGCATTCCGTGTAACATTCGCAGCACAGTTGCAATCAACTTTTGTAGTTTCTTTACACTAAATTATCGTTCGGTTTCTACCAATAAACAACTACAACACGGCACCATGTGTTTTTCCCCGGTCATCTCGCATGACAGATTTTTTTGACAGCTAATTCAAAATGTAGAAATAGCCGTTAGAGCCTTGTCGTTCAGTCTATTTTTCATAAATTTGCGAAGAAAAGTCTTGGTAAAACGTAAAAATTGATTTCAAGGCCTAAATACTTAATATTTACATTTTTTTTAACTGTCATGGTTCACCTGTAGTCAAGGTGGAGGAGCAGTGTAGTCAAGCAAAAGAAGGACAATTAAATAGTAAAACACTCCACGTTTATTAGCAATATTATCACTCTAGAAAGGGCAAGCCAGCGAAGGCTTCTCTTATTTCTCCGTCGTCCTCATCTGTTCGTGGCACATCCATCGCACAATCGTCTTTGTCGTCCGGCTTCGTCTCATTAAAGTCCTGTGGAATATTCAACACCGGTTGCATGTACGCCTCTCGATGTATATCGCACCACCGTTTGCCCACCGCGGGAAAAATGCACTTTCGAAACACCATGCACGTTACATGCTCTAGCTTTTCGATTTTGATCCTAGAAAATCCCATCAATCCTAGCGTGTAGCGCCAATTTTTCATCAACTTCGCATTCGCTCCCTGATGCCGGCTGTCCGGCGTTATGATGAGCAGGATTCCTTCCGGTTTTAACAAATCGTACGCTTTCCGGCAACATCGCAATCGTTGGTCCGATGAGGGAAGATACTCTAGCAGCAAGCTAAACACAATCGCATCGTAATGATCACCAGGAAATGCTGTGATGGAATGATGCTCCTCCGAAGTGGACGGAATGGAAAGGTTTACGTTGACTTCTGCTTCTAGAAAATCGCAATGCCACACAGAAGAACGTGCCGGTGCAATGTCAATGGCCGTTACATCAAAGTCCGGAAAGCATGCAAACGGATCGTAACAACTACCCACATCGAGTAGCTTTATTCGGTCAATCGTGTACGGACGATGTTCGTAGTGATGTCCAGCATCGATTGCCTGCATTACTTTATCATCCTTCTCGCGAAACAGGTACAGCAGTGGTGTGGCTCCATGAAAATAGCACCGACAAGATGCAACAACCCACTCGATGCGGCTATTCGATCGTTTGCAGCTCACTTCCATTGTGCGGTCCCAGTAGCAGGTAGCCAACTTGTGCATTGCTTCTGCGTAGCTTTTCAACAGTTCTTCATCCCGAACGTGCTCCTTCCATATCGTTTCCGGATCTTGTTGCTTTGCGGAATCGCGCAAACGTTGATGAACGGATTTTATAAGCCCGGATAGTTCTAGCTGCTCCTGTGTAGCCATCGGAAAACGAAACTTGAATGCGTGTTGCGCTGGTGCCGGAATGTAAACAAACACTGAAGCTGTGGACACATGAATGCAAGTGAGAAACGTTTTGACATTTGAAAAGAAAATTAAAACTAAAGTTAAATATTGTATTTATATTGTACATAAAACCTCTTTTGAAACGTATTATTTAACAATGAATGAAACGAACCACACCATTTGAAACGGAATAAGAAACATTTTTCATTCGGTGTATAATCGATTTCCACTCCATAGTGAGAAGCGCAGTTGCTCGAGTGAGAAAAACTGCTCGAACGCATGATTTTTGCTCGAATCATGTTTCTGTGTGGTTTATGTATTAGCTAATATTCAAAGGATCGTTGAAATTCCGTTTATTAGGAGTTTCAGAAGTTACACAAGCTTCAGCCTAGTTCGTGTGCTATTTACAGGTTGAAGTTGATTATTTTAGCAACGATTTATGGACCGTTCATATTAAAGGGCTGTTTCCGAACCAAAGCCAATGTAAAACAGCATGAACGCACGACGGATATTTAGAAAAATCTTCATGAAGATATTCCTTTACTTTTTTTCTAATGTCTCGTACTTCAAATTGTGGCGAGTTCAATTGTTCGGAGCCTTATATGGATCCATGGCAGGTGCGAAGGCCTAAAAAACAAAGTAAGTAATCAGACTTCGCCATGCGTCTGATGTCACCAGGTAGTGATTTCAAGATGGCAAAAGATACAGTCCTCCTCCCAGGTACACACGGAAGGTGTGTACTTCAACCGTTTTGAAGATGAGGCTGTTTAGCCATGGACGGTAGGCGGTGCAGTTTTGGTATTGCGTGTTTTGAGACGAATCCCATTGCATGCTGAATATGAATAAGAACTAGAATGAATTTATTTTACAATAACTCCAATATTAGAGTAGTTTTTGCGGTATTTGAATCCTTAGGCGAAACAAACATTATCGTCACAATTTTTGGACGGCTCCTCATCGGTCGAATTTGGAACCGGCCGTTGTTTGCCATTGTTTCGGTAGTACGATGCTGTGAACGCTTGCATAATCTGTGCCCCAACCGGAGAGCACGTGTGGCTTATGGATGAACAACACATTTTTGTCCATTTCGGTCGTTAGCGTGAACGCAAACGCCTCAATCTGCTGCCTGTTTCATTATCCGAGCTAAATATTGATTTAACCAAAATTTCCCTTTCACACAGCAGGTGTTGCTGAACACGTTAAGCATGCAGCGCATGGTACTCCAAATCTAATGTATGTGCAGTTTTTTGTCTCTCTTCTAAAAGCCCTAACCGACGGTTAGATCAACTTTTCATGGGTAAGTAAACGACAACACAACGCCAGAAGGCTACACCGGTGAGCCATACACACTTTGCTGCATTCGTAACGCAGTCAACGCAAAAGCAAACACGAACACCAACTGTGAAATCAAATCTTCAAACATTGCCGCCCATGGTCCGCCATACGCTGGGGGCATGATGTGCATAATGGTGCGCATTGTTGGAGTGCATAGCATCAGCTCCACAACAACCGATCACCGAGTTGCAAAGGATAGCTGACGGTGGATTGTAGAAGAGCTAACAATAAACGCAGCCCAAAGGGCCAGACAGTGTTGATGAAAGTATTTCAACTGCCGCATGCACACAGCTTTTAACTTCTTGTTTTTACTAGTGAAATGTTTTTCTACTAAACTTCTGCGTCACGTGGAAAAATGTGGAGCACATTTTTAAGCATTTGTCACAACAAATAGCGGATTGAATTAATATTCTTTTCCTTGTGTTCTGGTTGAACTTTGACCACCACATTTTAAAATTTCCGCGCACTCGTTCACTCACCATTTGACAGCTGTCAGTTAATTTTAAATTATCTCGTTATTTGTTTAGCTGCCAAAGTATAGCAGGCCACATTTTCAATCCATGCACCAAAACTCCAAAACTACTGTTATTGACTGCTATAGATTATTACTTTATTTAAATGCAATTGGATGATTAATCAAGTTATTGCAGTTCGCAAATTAAAAGTTTATTCGCAGCACATTTAACTGCTTTCATCTTCAATTAAAAATAGAAAATCAAATCACGAAAACAAAACATTAAATTGATGTCATGTTTTCAAGTCATCTGAATCACTAAAAAAAATGTCACGTGTAGAAAAATAATGTTACAAATTTGAAACCAAGACGCTTTAGTAGGTCATCTGTGTTAATCAATGTATTCTAGACGAAAAACATGCGTTATAGTGACCCATAAAAGTGTTTCGATTTGTTTGTAGACACAACTTATTATGTTTGTTATGATAATGCTTGCTTTGAATGAGTTTAGCTTTTTTTTAAATAGCGGACATTCTTAATGTGACGTCTAGCTGATGCAACAAATCTATGTCATCCCAAATAGTATCAAGAGACGCCACTCGTCTGCGTTCTGAGCGTCACGAGCGTGCATCGGAATTAGCATAAAAGAAATCGATCAACACCAGGCGTGTGTTGCAGGTTGTGCTGAGCCTTCGCAACATATTATTTATCCGAATGGTCCGCCAGCACTTCAAACCCCTGGGTGGGCGTTTCCGCTCAGCTTAATCTGCACTATAGCGCCACACACAACACGCGGCCTCCTGCCGCTGTGTAGGTGTTCCCGACCATCGCGGTGCGGTGCGTCGTACCAGGCATGCCAAATGTGATGCTTAGAAGTGGAATTATTAATAGCGTTACGCAAGGTGCGACTCAAGAGTGCGCCGGTTGGAAGTGGTGGATGACGCATCGGTAACCAGGCCTTCATTGGGTTGAGTGTAAGCGGCTCCACCAGCCGTCATAATCGTAGCCGTCGCCATCGATCGGCTGTCGGAAGGATGCAGTATGAAATAATAATCGACCCCGAGTGCGAGCCGATGTCGATGTGACGATGACGGTGTTGATGGAGATAAAGTGATCGAGAGCATGACTTTTTTTCCTACCAATTATTGATTTCTTTCACAGATCGGGAGTACGGTGAAGCAGAATGGGTGCGATGCAACATCATCATACGGAGGCATAAAGCATACAGCACGCGAGAATAAACTGTGGACTGGTCGCAGAGCTGCACAACGATGAACGAAGCTAATGTGTAAGCCGCCGTTCCGATCAATCGCGATCGATCAATCGTAAAACCACACAGCGAGGTCGTTTATTGTGGGAGGCATCGTTTGTCTTCGATCGTTGCGAGAAGCTATCATTACCGAAGGGTGCAATGGTTGAGGACTAACCTTCGAGTACCCTACACCACGGATGACAGTGCATCAAAGTGCCCCCGAGCCACACGAGCATGATTCAGGGCTAGGAATCAATGGATTTTCTTTAATTATCAATTGATTCATCGGGAGCACCAGGAAACTCCCTTGAAACCACACCACAAAATGGTAGACCACTTCATTTACTTACCAAATTAAGCCGCTGAAGATTTATTTCGGGCAAAACTATCACGAAGCACATTAATGCTGGGAAGCTTCACATCAAACAAGACATTGCTCCATCACCGATTGCATTTGAGAGCGGCGTAAATCATCACTAACTGCTGACAGGATGCACATTATTTTGAAAAGCGTTATTCCAAACATACACCGTCGGAAGATGAAAGGGTTACGGCTGTGGAATGATTCATCAACCAACCGTATCAACCGACACCGAGCGCCACCAGCCGGCAGATAGATTGGATCAATTTGACTGGTCGGTCTCGTCGCGGGGACGAGATTTAGTACCGCAGTTAGTAGCCCTACGGTTGATCCCATCGATCAAGCTTAGTAGATGAGATGAGTTTCTGTCAGATTTTGGGTGTTGGATATACTAAGGGTAGTTGGAGTGGTTTGGTCTTCTAAACTTATTTGCCATAGAATTGTCAAGAGTTCAATAATATTCTAAAGAGATACTCAGAAGTCTACTTAACTGGATTGTATGTGTATTTTCATACTGGGCTTCATGTTTATAAGAGCTCCTTCAAGTGTTGAAGTATGAAAAGATAATTGCATGAATATTTCGTTCCTGACTACACACTGTTCCACAGTTTAGTACGTTGTGACAGTTCTTATTGGCAGCTAGTGTTTTTTTTTTTTCCTTTCAATTTGGCTTCCTCTTTACTTTTTACTATTTTTCGTTTTGTTTCATTTTCATCTTTATTATTTTTCCTTTTGTTCCCCTTACGCCATGTGCTACGGCTTGCTTAATGGATTTTCTTTATTCCTATAATTAATTTATTTTTGTATTTTTGTTTAAAGATATATATTTAAGCTTAGTTAGTGTTTGGATTATACGATTAGGTTAGGTATTCGAGGTAAACAACATAAACGAACCGGATTAAAGGAAATAGGCGCAAGAAACTTAAAATGAACTCAAATTAATTTAATTATGAAATGAACTTATAATTTGACCAAAGAATAAACGAGTTGTAACTGGAACATCACCGAGTGCTCATCTATCCCTTCTCTAAGTGCTCTTGACACAGGAACTTCCAAAAACCCTCACATTCAACACCTCGAAGATCTCCCCGAAACTCCCGACCTAACGTTTTGCTGGGTTCCAAGTCACGTTGGAATTCAGGGAAACGAAACTGCAGACCTTCTCGCCAACCAGGGCAGAAGAAAATCGTCTATCAAATTTGGAACAAGAAATGGCTCCCATGCCAAAACCGTTTTTTGCGATTCATCAAACTTTCTACCGACCCGTGGGCAGACACCGACGTCAGCCGGGACCAAAGAGTTCTATCGCGCCTACGAATAGGACATACAAACCATACACATAAATACCTGATGGAAAAATCTACTCCTCCTTTGTGCAGTTACTGTGGTGTTACTATCACAGTTCAGCACCTCCTAGTCGATTGCTTAGGATATACCCAACAACGATCCACCCTCCAACTTGACCAAAATATCGACACTATTCTATCCAACAACACAAAACCACAACAAAAACTCATCCATTTTCTGAAAACTACCGGCTTCTACAACCAAATTTAAATAATACGACAACAAAACACACAACAATATAACATCTCATTGAACCACTTACACTAACACCAATAGAAAAGACGAATTAAGTCCATTGACTCAAAGTCTCTATAAAATAACAAACCAACCAACCATCTATCCTTTCACAAAGAACACTTTTACGAACAGTTACTAAGCAACAGGTCTAGCTGGTCTAGCAGGCTGGGGGGAACTGAAGTTCAAATAAAATTGAACTAGAAATTGAAAATTAAGAATAAACTCCAACTAAAGGCGATACCAACTTCCGGTCCCAAGGGCCACGGAAGGTGATGTATGCTTCTGAAACCTCTCCTCTTTTTCGCAATTCTAAGTATTTTCATTTTAGGACCTCAAGTGTTAACCTGAGTTTTGTCTTAACGTCTGGCTTGGTCTATGTCTCCTAGTAGAGGACTTCATTGAGGGTCTCCATACTAAATCTATACTTAATATTTTTGTCAAAATGCCGAACATCTAACTCTCATTTTTCCGTGCAATCTTCAGAAAAAACACCACTCTTAACCCATCAGTTACGCCTCGGTGAAGGTCGCCCTTTCATTACGCGCCTGTTTTGTCTCCCGCTCTGGACAGAAAGTACACGGGGAAAAGCGACCAAATCGCCATGCATAAAAATTATGCGTAACCATACCCGGTAGAACCTATGGGAATATTTATGTTTTTTATGAGCCTGTTTTTTTTGGAGGGTGCCCCCTGTCAACGACCCGTTCAGTCGAAATGCTCGAAAGGGTTCTATTTGGGTGTAGTCAGACGGAAAGCGTAACAGGTGCATTCATACATCTGCATCGTACTTTATAGTGTCCTCCCCACCGGCCCCGGCCGTTCGATGCACTCGCGCTGGGAAGTGAAGTGACTATGGCTACCGAACCGTACGCCTATTGCTTCACGTGACTTTACACGGCCCAACCTCGGCACTAACAGTTTTGATAGTGCCATGGGTTAGGTCGTGATATTTATAAAATGGCAACAAATGGCTTAATTAGTAACAGTATCACGTTCCTCCGCTTCGCACAAAAGTGGGCTACCGTTGTCGATGCGTTTGAGAGTTTGCCCACCACCGCCCTGGGACGCTCGGGCTTCTTCGGAAAAACGCGCGGTGCGAGGAACTCAATTAAAGTCTACCCTGCTGATCAAAAAAAAAAAAAACCTCCTCCGGCCCGTCGTGTGAGCAACAGCAATGCTCAAATGGCCAACAGCGTATAATTTATATTTTGTGCAACTTGGCTCACCGTCATCGTCAGACGGTCAGACATTCATTACGGTGTGATTTGTGACAGATCATTTAGTCCTTTCGCGACGAAACATATGACGGGAAACGGGAATGTCTCGAGAAAATAGACACTCGTTTCGGGTCACACGCATGGGACTTACGGGACACCTACGCTCAACAAACCCATCGTCTACTTGCGTCTACACTGCGCAGTGTATAACTGATTCACGCACATGGTGAGTTGTTGAGAAACCTTTCCTTCCTTTCTTTCTTATGGTTCATGTGAACCGAGCGTTCCGAGCGTGTGTTTCGTCACCGTGGATCGGATACACCGACGGCTACTGGTTCTTTTTTTTATTATCATTACACTGCTGAAATGTCCCGCAGGGAACGCGCTAAGGGCGGGAAGAGTTTCACTTTCCGACGAATTCGGCCGGCGCTGAGGTGAAGCGTTTGAAAGTATATTTGAACCGTGATGGATTGAAATTAATGGAATGGATTTTTCATACACCGTGGTGCGTTGGTGCACGCGACCAATGTTGACTGGCATCGGACACACCACACCAGCAGTTAAGGGAAGGTATACGTTTTTCCCTATTTTTCTTTAAATGTTTGCAGTTAAAATTAAATCTGTTTCTCCTTACCGTCAACCGTTTGATGGGCTACAAAAAACCTCCCCGGTGTTGTTGGCACAGTCGTAAAGTCGGCGGCCACAAGCAACTTCGAAACACAGCGATCAATTAAAGGTACATTTTTCATCACCCGAGTGCCCAGTAACTCGGGGAGTTAAATTTCTCGCCATCAAAATATTCACAATTCTTCGATTTTATATCTTTTAATGAACGAAGAGATGTCTCTCTCCTTTCTAGTGTTACGGTGACTTAATTCGGTGTTGAATTATAGTGTGATAAAAGTACGTCCCACGAGAAATAGTAAACATTACCAGCTGTTACCTAGCGATATTCAATACAAAAAGCGGCCAGATCGTCGCACGCGCAAGACACTGCATTCATGTTGAGTGATCGGAAAATAAAAACCAGTCATTATAAGCGATCAGTTTCATCTCTTTAGACGCACCAGAAACCGAAATCCACCTTCGTAAAAAAAGACAGACACGCGTGTGCGTGTGTGGGTTATATTTATTATTTTACTCCTATTTACAGGAAGTGGACTAAATTTAGCTTGACCTAAAATTAAATCGCTACTCTCGCACGGCTAACGACATCGGTACGTCTTTTTCGTGCTTTGATTTGATGTGACCCCGGTTGAACCTGCGCTTCCTGAAGAACCGGAGGAAGTATGGAAGGAAAATCTGTCCCAATGTTATTTATTTGCCCCGTCACAACCACAGAGCCCACAAACTTTTCCCCAAAAAAAAATGACATTTCTTAACGAACGGTATTAAAAGAATATTTATCTTTTCTTTTCTCTCTCTCCCCCTCAAATCAGCACAAACCGGCGAGCTTTTTCGTTTGAGTGACTTTAAGCGGACAAAAATGAATTCATTCCCGCCTTCACTGCTCACTAACTGATGCCTAATCCCTTCCGTAAACGATGCCGATATTCACATCACAGTCACGTCTAAAAATGGTTATTTCTAAGATGGAATAACAAAACATGGTGCCGGTGACACAGTCCGCACAGATTACGGCGTACGGCGACAAAATCATTAGACACAAATTAACTAACGGATGAGGCAAACTTCCGAGTCATCAATCATTCGCGCGGTTTCCTATTCATCTCGTAGCGGTGCATCAGGTGTCGAGACGCGCTGCCGAATGATCGAACGGATCCGCAACCCCTGCGACAGTTGGGTGCGGCACTCCTGCAAGCTGCAAGTTGCAACCCATGCCAAAAAACCCATCCCCTATTTCTAGGTGCGGTCGTGAGTCGATCATCTTACGATCGCGATCTTCGTACGGGTACGGGTGCAGTCCGGGGCCGTTAAGTTAGGCGACCGTTTTCAACTAGTTTTCCTAGACGGGTGGAAAATCAACAGGCGTACGGCGTGATTCAACAGGACGCACCGTAGACACGCTCAACATTGATTTCGGCTCGCACGGCGAATAATTGAATCGGACAGACGAGGCTCATAAATTTTGGCGTTAAATTCAAACGGCGCACGATGATCGGTCAGCGGATTGCTGCAGATGGACAGTTCGGGTAGCGGTGAGATTTTAATGACACTTTTTTATGCTGAACGCATGCACGAATTGCCAGTAATGCTTCGTTTGATGGATGTCTAGGATAGTCGTGCATTTTTCGTGTGAGTAGATCAAGATTGACAAAGTTAATGAAAAGGGCGAATAAAATTGGTTTGATAAGTTTAATTAAAAGCGCATCTTCCTGTAAATGTTCAAACTCTTCAAAAAAAAATCTTCCAGCTCTTTAAAATTCCTGTTTTGCGCTGTCGTCTATAAGCCAAATACAGGGTTTTACATCTTTCTTTAGATTGGCTGCAACCATTTCTTGACGCGCCGCATTCGGTTTCTTGTTGGCGTCTTATATTTTCAATGGACTTCTGATTGAGAGCATTTAATTTCATCAGCCCGCTTTTTTGGCAGCTTCAAGATCGCATGTTTATAACTCTTCTGAGAAAAGATTGACTGTTATTATGAACTGTTGTTTGTATGCAAAAATGTTTGTTTTTTAATTATCCGAGACTTTTTTTCTGTAGAATATATCAGATACATTGTATGCTAATTTTAAAACATGTGTTGGGTGTGGTATTTTAAGTGTGATACGCAAATACTTCAAATTACATGAATGTAACAGAGTTGTTTGAAATGTGTAGTAGTGAATCCATGGTAATAAACCACCGTTTATATTCTTGTTGATACCTGGTTACAAAATGACGGGCTGATAATAATAAATGCTCTCAATAAGAAGTCCATTGCTTGCAACTCAAAATATAAGCCGCCAACAAAAAGGCAAAAAATTGTTTCAGCCAGTCTAAAGTATGATGTAAAACCCTATAAATAAGGAAACCTCTAAAACACCCAAACTCTTCATAATCTGCTCGGCTTTTATGGAACAGCCCATTAAAAGGGTCGAATTCTTCGTCTAGGCATTTTATATAGCACCCCAGAATCTGTATCACACACCCCGTCCCCAGCTGACATTTAAATTCATCGCTGTGCTTTATCGGTTGAATAATCGGCTGTCAATATTGGTTTATGTCAATCGATCTACTGCGTGCGTGCTGCGAACAATGACGCTAAAGTGAAAACCTCTTAAACCACAACCCCTCCACAAACCGTGGGCGATGCTCTGTAATAACCCTTCAAGACACTCTTGAAGCAATTTTTCGAACATTAAGGTCGCTTTCCCAAACACTCACCAATCCAAGGGCCTCCGTTCGATACAAATTGATCAATATAGTGTGAGATAGGGCCTTCGGAGTTTGTCAAATTAAGGCATAGGAACAGATAAACCTTGACTGCGATGCAGATGAAGTGCAGTCCGAGTCTCTCGGAGCTGATCTGGTGAGGCGCCAATTCCTGGTCCAAACTTTAACGAGAACCGTATTTGTTTATGGTCCGTTTGCTTGAAGGTCCTCGAGACTGCTTTGGAGTTCCCAAACGGGTACCTCATTTCCATTTCTTCCTGGTTGTGGGTGCCTTACCGCATCTCCACCGATCGGACATTAAAGCAAACTTCATGTGCGACCCCTTTTCGGCGAGTCACCGATGTGTGACTCCAATGCTTATTCCAACACACTCCCAATCGGGCTATGCACGACCTCGAGCGCATCGCAGGACCGACGGGGGTAGCGTTTATGTTAATGAGCGCACAGCAAATTGGTTCACACGCTTGTGCCAGACTGGCAAGGGAAAAAGGCCAACCAGTAAATGCGACAAGTTTGAGTTCCTAGTTTTGCCCGTTGCAGTATGCAGTCCGTCAGTACTGTGGCGTCACTCGGGTAGCACAGCGGGTTCATTACGGTAGCCACTTAAATCTGTTTTTGCGGCCACAGTCCCAGGTTTCACACCGACACACACGAGAGGTCGTGACAGATTATGAGAGGTGATCAGGCGGAGTTCCATATTGGGATGTGAGTGAGCTATTTCAGCTAGAGCCATCAAAACATCCACTTTAGATGGCTCAATTCTTAAAACCCCATTTATTGCATCGCCTTTTTGGGGGTTTTGTCCGCAGTCAGCAGGGATGGGCCGTTTTATCGACCGAGATGCTTCCTTTCGATGAACTTAATTAGGGTGACCTCAAGAGTCGATAAACACAATAAAATGTTTCAAGTGTTAAAAGCAAGTGTAGCTATGGATTAAGTTCGATTTACATTCACTGTTTTTGTTATAAATATTTAATTTACAATTGAATTCCTAACAATTTTATGGAATGATTGATCAAAATTATAGACAATTTTTGAGTCTTCGAATTCTCTATGTCTTTTAAAACATTTTTAAAAATCAAGAATGCATCTTGAGTCTCGAACATCTCAGGTTCACTCTCCTGCACCCTGATCTATATTTAAGATTAAAATAATGTTTTTTTTTTTTCTTTCATCCGAACCCTGCTTGAGTCATGCATAGCGATATAAATCACCCTCCTCAATTCAATGATCGACGAAATGCATCATCACCACCTACAAAGTACATCATTAAGATCAGATTAATCATCGTATTAATTAAATTATAGTCCCTCCTTTCACACGAACTTGGCCAACACACGTCAACACGTGCCAACAAATGTGGACATTTGATTGGCATTATTAGTACGCGTAACTT
>KI424291.1:4806-17502 GCA_000473375.1 Anopheles culicifacies
ACAACTCCATAAGATGGCGTTAAATAGAGCTTTTCCAGCAATTCTCGCACGGCAATCGCACGATCATGATCCATGACCAACCCAGAAATGTTCAAACCTGCTCAAACCGGTATTGGAGTTCTAAAGCCACTTCTTCTTTTGCAACCACACACACACACACACACGTTCAATGGAATAGAATAAGAAAAAATAAACACCAAACCAATAAACAAAATGGCAGCGACGAATGGAACGAATATTGCTTCCGCGATCACATTCGCAATACCACGGACAGAACCGGTCGGCGGATCGTCAAGCAGCGGCAAGCAACAATTCTCGAACTTTAAGCTGCCCGATTCGAGATGGAGCATTGTAGTTGTAGTGTATTTTTTTCTCTACTTCTGCTTCTGCCGTTGTTGCCGCTGCGTGTCGAATATCCACGAAATTCAACTGGACGCCCCGATATCGGTAGTTAATTTTGCATAATGTTACCAGATTCCTGCATACTAATGTGTGGACAGCCGAAATGGTTCGAAAGGTTACGCGCTTGATTTCGCTGCAATCGAAAAGGCGCAGAAAATTTTAATCTTTAAAGCTGAGACGCCTTTACGGAGGTAATTTTATAACCAATGTATAGAGAGAGAGAGAAACATGTTACAGTTGTGAAACATGTTGTTTAAAATCTGTTTTTTCATGTTTCAGCATTGATTTTTTTCGGGAGTTTAAATTGTTTGCCCATACTGAAGAATGTAATTGAGCAGTCCAGCCTAAAACTAAAAGCCAGCAGTTCTGAGACGAAGAACAAAGCACACAAGAAAAAACAGAACCATGACTGTGGAGATTTCAATTAGCGCGCTCTCTACGTTCCAATTAGATCCGTACATTCATCATGCTTAATGCAAACGTATGCAAATTGTATTTATTCTGATTTGTCTTTCGAAAAAAGCTCTCTGTTGACTAATCAAAATGACAAACGTATTTGTTCCACTTAAGCAGCATGCGGCCATGACATGGAGTTCTATGCATGAAGTGCCATTTCGGGTGCGTTCTAAACAAATATCATGACTTTCAGTAACAGTAAGCAAACAAATTTTAAGTGAAACGAAAAGTGAGACGTTTTTTTCAGGACTGAATGCTGAACTATTCTCACATCTTCCGGATGTCCTCCAGTAACCTTTAGGGATCTTCTAACAAATCGTGTAAATATTTGCGTAGCTCAAGCAAAAAACACAGCATTGTAGAACAAGAATTAGGATTCATGAGTGGCCAATAGCGGCTCGGTGGCCGAGGAGATAACAGTGCCGGTCTTCGAACGGACAGGACCGAGGATTGAATCCCATTCGGGCCGTTTCTCCGTACCCAGGATTGACTATCCTGTTGCGGGTACATTCAAGTCACGGAAGCCAGAAATGGCAGGGCCTCTCGAGGTTGCGGAGCCACAGAAGAAGAAGAGTGGCCAATTGGGCGGTGGGCGGAATAAGCAGGCTCCTCTGTCTTCCCAGTCTGTAGTTCCTTCTTTTACAATATTCTAAAGATTTTCCATTTCGGGCCCAATTTGCTCATCTATGCTCTGCCACCAACATCACACCCATCAGATATTAGTTAGATCTTGCCAACCTGCTTGAAACCGACCAGAAACTTCTTGCCGAGATATCCATTGATACCAATTTTGTCCATAAAGATGCACAGAGCTGGTTTTAATCTGGTAGCCTATCAGTCTAGAAAGCAGAGGGCTGTAAACGAAGCAGCAACACAATCATCTGACACCAGTGTGACCATAACGCACCAAAGCTCAGGTGTCCCATCCCCATATTTCCAAAGGTCCCATTCATCATCTGCCTTCCAAACATGGTCCGATTGAAGCCGAGAGTTACTTCCGCCGTGTCTGGGGACGATACGTTCGCACCATACAACCTACTCTGCCCAACAATCGCAAAAGGGAAACGGGGACTTGGCTCTAATTTAATTGCTCCAGATCGGTTCCAGTACAACGGCATGGTCCCAGGGAAAGTATCGCGCACACCAAACGTGGCACGGGAAGACCTTGGGAAGTGGACGACCAGAACCAGTCCCGACCGATGCCCATGCCAAGCAGTCAACATTCTACTGGATCGATTCTAGAGCGCTGGGACACTTTCTTCGCTACGTGCCTTTGCCCTTATCGGTGCCGGCGGTGCAACATCATTCTGGTGGGTCGGGTTTCTGACTTTAATTAGAAATGAAGCTGGTTCAATCGGGTACACTGGACACGACGGGAGCTCTGAGCTCCGAAAGTGTGCAAAAAGCTTTATTGAGCTGCCTTCATTAGTTTGCTGTATGCGTCCCATCCATGATGAGGACAGAAAGTTGGTCGCCTCTCTTCACAGAGCGCTCCTCGGCAGTCCGTCAATGACGGCGCAGAAGAATGGGCCAAAACAGCGGTAAATTTGTTTTCTGCTCTTGTGCCTGTTCGAATGCAAACAGGGTGTGCTGAAATGCAGCTATTGGGCGAAACTGGGGGCCCCAAGCTCTCGTCGACCGCTCGGTGTGCTGACATAAATATTTATGGGTGTCGCGCGAAGAGTGCATGTCACGCTCGCTGCTGTTACTTGCATAAACAATCGGCCAACTTTAAGGTGTGCCAGCATAGAACAATCGCTACGTGCAATGATCGTGCGTCGTTGCAGAGACGGCTTTGCGGGTAGTAGATGGAGCAAAATTTGCAATGCATACATTTTCACTCTGTCAATACGCGAAGCGTTTAGTACAACCAATATCAATGATCCATTCAGCCGCCCCGGCAACATCATCACGCATGCTAGCACGCATGCATCGGCACCTGACTTCACTGGAAATTGTACCAAATTAACACACATCCAAGCCGCCTGAGAACATGGTCAGTTTCCGCGAATCACCGATAATGTAGCCATTTTCACTATTTTCCCACCGAACTGCACAATCACACAATGGTTTAGCGCTTTCCCGAGCCTCCCGTAACAGTTTCCCCGTAATCGGCACGATCTGATCTAGCAGTGCCCCTCCATACCGGCCGGAGATGTGCATAATTCGCTCAGTACTTTTCCAAGCTGATCAGAACCCATCAATGAAATCCATCACTGACGTCAAGCTGTCCCTGGGGATGGAGAGTCATCCAGCGATCGATATTGAGCGTAAAATGCCACAAACTATGACGCGATCGAATTAGATTTTTCGCTAATTTTCATTCAAACAACGTCGATCATTACTACAAAGATCACTAGTAGTACACACCTGCCCAACCCAGGTAGAACTCTGACAATCAATGATGATGATGATGATTGTGCGATTATTTGACGTACGACGAGATGTACGGTTGGAGCTAAATTTAGATCATTACGTTACCATAATGCCGCTTGGAGCTGTCTGTAAAGGCGAAACAAGTTTGCACCGTGCATACGTCGATCACCTTTTCGCAGTTGATTGTCTACGCCTCGAGGTCCTCGTTCGTTCACTGTGGCCATTTAGATGCAAGTTTCATATCCCCAAGTCCCGATTGGTCGGTCCCGCACACGGGATTCCAACTACACCAACATCGTGAGCCCCAATTGGTGGAACGAACTTACATATGAAGGCCCTCCTGCTTTCGGTGCAACAAAGTAAACCATTCTAGGAACGGTCAGAATCTTATCAACCGACCAGCAAACGCGTGTTTCGGGTGTCATGTACCATCGGTCATTTATTTAATAGAACCCTTCCAGCGAATCTCTCGGTTGCGATCAACGCACCAACGTGGGTACCGAGGTATCCAGATCGGCAGTGATAACGTATACATGGGGCAGATATGGTTGATGAGATGTTATGATTAGTGACATCGGGTGATGTACTATAAAAGGCGCTACCCCCCGGGGGACCGAAAGTAAAACACTCTTCAAGTAGTTCACTGTGATACGTCGGAGCACTATGACGGAACGATCGTACCACGGTGCGAAGCAAGAAACTACCGTCATGATGGAGCAACTGACACGCGTAGCCGAGCAGCTACTGAGCGAGATACTAAAGCAGGTGGGACAGTAACGTTTTGAACGGTGTTAGCTATCCCGGAAGAATTGTTTCGGAAACCATCTTCACGTGCTCTGTTCGGTTCGGTGGTGTCAGCATCTCTAGTGAAGGCCTTGAACATTGGTGTGCCGATACCTGTTTTGGCGAATACTAATGAACTGTTTAGCTCACAATGTAGAGGTAGCTTGAGATGACGCAGTCCGTACGAATGGCTATTCACAAACACACAAACATGGCAAGTCGCCGAAAGCTCATTGCAGTACACAGCATTTGTTTGCAGGCCTAGCCCCTAAAGCCTACGAACATATGGAGAGGGTTGAAGTAGAGGAACCCGAGGGACCGGTTGTAGCTGCTCGATCACCAGCACCAGCAGCCATTCAGAAGTTTGAAGTGAGTGGAGTGAGGGTTGAGAACGTAACAAAAAAAACGTGACAGAGAACAGAGCAGGAAATGGCATTACGCGAAACGATGGCGTAGTAGAATGTTATACCCACCTAGTACACTCGTAGATTTTATTGGTTAGCGTTAGAACGACTTGTTTTTTTTTTTGCTCAGTATTACTGTTGCTGACGTTCCCAACGACGTCAACGATGCTGACTGTATGTAGCTGAACCGGGGGGAATCATAGCTCAAAACCTATGGCGGAGAATGCCGAGAGGTCTCAGGGATGGAATTCGCGAAACTCAGCTTGTGTGTACCGCTGTTGGTGTTGGTGTGTATGGCGGGGATGGCTGTAGAATCTAGAATCGCCACCGGCACGTTGCTACACCTTGTTCTAGGTCTAGCAACGTGTGTCAGTCTGTGATATGTTTCGGAAGACGCGATACACGCTTCCTGGGGCGCGTGCAGATCATCTGTGATCTAGTTTTATAGTGAGTGTCATCGGTGGCATCAACTTGTTTGTTTTTTTTTTGGGAGGATAATTAAAGTTTACTCCACCGAAAGTTCTTTAACTTTTTCTAAATTCGAAACCTCTTTTTTGTTTCGTTTCCTCAACACAGACGCCCCAAACTGTGCCGGCCGGTAACTATACGTCGGACGTGTACGCATCGTATGCCGAGCTGTTCGATTTGTCCGTGCTACCGAACGACGGTGAGGTCCCGCTCAGTCCCCAGTCGCAGCAACAGCAGCAGCACGCGTACGGTGGTCCAGCCCAAAGCCCGGAGTACATCCCGGCCACGATCTTTCACGACGTGCCGACTGGTGGTGGGCCGATGCAGCCGATGAAACAGGAGCACCCGTCGGCGGCCTGGTCGGACAGTTGGAGCAGCAGCGGCTACAGTAGCTGCGGTAGCGTCATCAGCAGCAATCCCGCTTCACCCGAATCGACCGCCTCGTCCTACGGGTTGCTGGATCATCCACACCAGCAAACGCTGAGCTGGACTGCCGGTCTACTGGATCAACCGACCATCAAGACGGAGTACGATTCCGGTGCGGAAACCAGCATCGATCTGGAGTCCCTGCTCGGTGACTCATCGCCGTACCATCAGTCGCAGGCACCGTCACCGGCATTCGTGAAGGTGGAGCCGAGCTACGGACAGCTCGAGCCACAGCCCCAAACGTCCAAAGCGCACGGTGGTGGGTTCCAGATACTGCGGGAACATCTGCAGGATACCAGCTTTCAGCGGCGCCATAATCTGAAACCTTTAGAGCTGGATTCGCTGATCGGAGGGCTGACGACCCATGCCGATATCGGGCCGGTGTTTGAGTTCGCACTGCAGGAGATGAAGAATGGTGTGCAGGCGACCTGTACCGAGCTTGGCATCTCCTCCGGTAAGTCAGACTTTGAACAGCTGAACAACGACATAACTCTAAATGCCGCTTCTGTCTGCTTTTTTCCACCCCCAATCCAGATCCCAAACAGTGGACAACGGCAAAAGTTCACCAGTGGTTGGAGCTAGCGATGGGCAAATATTTTCTACCCCGACTGGACAACCTGCCGGCCTTATTCCCGGAAAATGGTACACAATTGGCGGCCCTTCCGTTGGAAGAGTTTGTGCGCCGTATACCACAGGTAAGAGGAACAAACAAACAAGGCACCACCACAAAATGGGGTGCGATCTACACCACCCGTGTTACCGAACCGATCACTTCGCGGATGACGTCAGCCTCAAACAGTCGTCGTCGATTGCGATCGTGAGAAGGCCAAACGCACACAACGAACCGTCTGGATCTGGAGAACTGTGCAGTGTGTGTTCCGGACGCCCAAAAAATCGTCTATGTGCCTTGTGGGTGTGTGTGTGTTTACGTTTTTTTTTTCTCTCTGTTGGATGGATTTCGCTTCCATTGCGCTCATCCATCCATTCCACCTATCCAAAACGGGTTCCCTGGCTTGGATCAGACGCAGTTGCCATTTTAACGCCTGTGCACATTCGCTACGCCGGGCGGCTTTTCACTTTCACCGCGATTTTATGTATTTGTAACGCTTCGAAGCGATGTTGTCTCGAAGTCGTAACACCTTCTATACCACCACCTCGCACCACTAGGCACCTCGCAAAACCAGTCTTTCTCCAGTGGTAGCTCCTTCGCGTATAGTGCGACGCGCATGTTTAGCAGCAACATTCCATTCAAATGATACCATTTGTAACTTTACAAAACCGTTGGGTGACCTATTCGTCTCACTAAAGCTATTCTAGCAAATTACAATATCTTCCTCTTGGCACATCTTTCCTTCCAGGGTGGTGATAAGCTGCATGGCTACCTGGAACTGTGGAAGCAGATCCACCGGCTGATGGTGGGTGATAATGCTACCGTCGATAGTATGGTCACCGAAAGTCTGTCGATGGGATGTACCGGTGGAAGCAACAGCAGCTTTACTGGAGCATCATTGCCAACGGAGAGTATGCATGGAGGAGTGATGGCAGTGTGTAACAGTGCGGGAAGTAATGTTACTCCCGGTCCATCTTCAAGCCCTCCAATGGTGGAGAACTTCGACAGTGACTCCATGAACGGAGACATCAGCGATGGTAAGTTCTGCTTCACTTAAGTATCTCTTCAATTATTCTACTATTGCTATAATCTACTAAAGCTATAAATTTCTTGGTCCAAGTAACTAAGCCTTCATAAAAGCTCTATTTGCTCAAGCAAACTCAGGGATATGGAACAAACATACAAAAAACCTCAAAATAAACATTACGGTATTGATACTTGCACACACAACTCTACCCCATTGCCCTGGGTAGACAGTCGCTTCTTACCACTACGCACGCCCGCCGCCATCTTGCCATCACTGCTCGTCGATCGGCTCGCGTCGTCGCGTGGACTTTCTCTGGTGAAATTGATTTTATGTAGCGTTGGGTACAGCAAACTCCCTTCGCACGAACCCTTTCGCCAGCCTCCCAGCCATCCACAGCACACCAACTCCATTGAAACACACGAACACATGGACGCGTCCATTTCGCCTTGGAACGACCTTCGGAATAACGATCAGGCGCAACACACAAGCAAAAGGTCTTGCCGTTTTACTTCGCACCAATGTCTGGAGCGTTGGATTTTGTTTTGGACGGTTGGTTTTCTTCTGGATGGATTTGCTTGCCTGTGCCCTTCTGGAATTGGGTTTCTAAAGCGAAAAAAGAAACATTACACTGCTGCTCCGGGAAACAGGTTTTTGAAAGGCAAACAACGGAAAAGGAAAACAACCCAATAAGTGTAGTTACGATACACGCATGCTAAACTCGTTTTGGGTGATTTTTTGTTTCCTTCTTTTCCACCTTTTAGCATTGCAGTTACACTCGGGAAGATGTCATAGCCATTTTAGTTAACTCGCGATTAAATGACATCGCCAAGGCTTTTGATAATCTTTGGGCAAAGAAGCAAAACATACTTTTACCCAGCAGTGGAGGTTCAGTAAACAAATATTTTCACCCGCCGTAGTCTTCAGCCCGTGTCTCTCTCTGTGGGCGCCGCTTTATTTGTGTGCAACTTCGTCCAAGGGAGCAACGACACGCAAAACACGCATCACCTTCACTCCGGCTGCTCAATGTCTGTGCACGTAATTCTTTTATTTTTTGCTGATTGGTGTCTGATTTTGTCGATTTCTCGCACACCATACAAACAACCCCCTCATTTGTGGAGTTTGTTATACGACGACGGTGTGCCCCTTTGAGTCGCACACGAAAACCGTTCACGGTGTGATCTTTTGTTTTGCGTGTGTTTGTTTTTGCCAGCAACAGCAAATGGAACCGCGTGGAACCGAACCAAAATTCACCAAGTCACACTAATTTTACGCAGTCCGACGAACGAAAAGGCCACGGAAAGAAAGTGTTGGAGCAACTCCCCTGCTAGGTAATTCGTGATGGGAGGAGAGAAAATGACTCCATCATCATAAGTCTCCAACTCTGGTCGACTTCTGTACTTGCGCTTGGCATTACCGTGCGTCTCCCATCATGGTTGCATCTTTCACTTTGCGAGAGGTGTACGATCACGCGCGATCACCCACAAACATAACCGCATATCCCCCGAAATGGGAAGAGCGTTACCATGCCATACATAACCCCGAACGCGAACGTCCTTGAGGTTTTACCTTTATCGCTTGGTTGAACGATACGAAACACAGTAGAAGCAGGGGGGAAAGGTAGAAAGAAGGTGCGATTCTCCTTGCTTCCTCAACGAACCCCACACGGAACCCTTTTGGTAGCGTCGGGACTACCCACCATAGTACGGTTGCTTTCTCTACCTTTCCGATGACGGGCACACATCGCTCGCGTTGCCAAACCGGCCTCCAATGGTGCATTTCTTTCACACCCCCCTTATCCGACTTCCACCATCTCCCAAGCTTCAGGTTGTGCGCAGAGTTTGCCCGCAGGGGAAAGCTTACAGCAGTGATTATAAGATCCATCTCGATGGCGACCATTTATTAGCCCGACTGGATAAGACAACATGATGGAGGGGTATTGATTTTGTTTTAAAACCCTCCTCCACAGCTTATTTTGCTACCTGTTTTCTACTTCCTCTGTTAAGCACACAATGAAACAACAGTGCAACAACAGATCCCCGATGAATTGTACGCTGCTCTCACAAGCTACCTTATTTGCTTGTCATTTATTTATGTATTCTTACTTGTACTGGATATGTCCAGCTCGAGCGCCTTTCAGTTTTACATACGATTATGGTAATTATATGTACGTCTGTATGTGTGTGTGTTTCGAGCGTTTCTTTGTCTTACTTTCCCCTTCTAATTTCACGCACATTTTAATTCGTTTGCTGCCACTAGTAGGTGACACAAGCGTTCCGGAATGTGTCTGACTCCATGTTGTGATAGTTAACGTCACTTATGGCAGTTTCGTGAGAGCAAAAAGAAGAACATATCCTTGAAGTTTCGAGCTCCTAATTATAACGTGACGTGATTCACGTTATACCTCTTCCGTAAGATCTTCAGAGACCCTCGTCATATAATTCAGGTGAAGGCCGAATACCTGCTCGTTTTTTTTTATTTGCAAACTACCACTTGAATGCGAATTTCGAAGATATTGGATAAAATTTCCAAACCTTGCGAAATGCTTAATCATACGCCTATATCCATAAAACACTCCACTTATCTTCGTTTTTTTCTCTCTCTCTTTCTCTACCTTCTAGATGATGACGAAGATATGCCCCTGGAAAGCCCCGGTAGCTCATCCTCGACTGGAGGTGGTGCGTCCACAGCCACCATCACCACCGGTCAAACTGCCAGCGGTCCCACACCGAAGGCACGCCACGGAGGCTCCCACATCCATCTGTGGCAGTTTCTGAAGGAACTGCTGGGCTGCCCCGAACAGCACCAGAACGCGATCCGCTGGATTGACCGGTCCAAGGGTGTGTTTAAGATTGAGGATTCGGTACGCGTTGCGCGGTTGTGGGGTCGCCGCAAGAACCGCCCCGCCATGAACTATGACAAACTGTCGCGCTCGATACGGCAGTACTACAAGAAGGGCATCATGCAGAAAACCGAACGTTCCCAGCGGCTCGTCTATCAGTTCTGCAGTCCGTACGCACTGTAAAGCTGGATCATTGAGATGGGATAGCATTTTGCTTCCCCTTCCCCTGTATTCCCCCTACATTTCCCCGCATACTCCAATGTCCAGTAAGAGTTAGGATATTATTTATGACATTTAATTTATTGCTCTAGAGGAAAGCGCCTAGCGCTTAAGCAGAAGCTAGACATTAAGCTCACGTTTTACCAACCGTCAGGTGTCCAACAAAACAAACAACAAAACAACACCACAAACCATCATTGCTCGGCAAACTGTTGCCAACTCCACTTGTCCACCCTATGCTAGGCGTCTGATAAGTTAGGTTAGAATGGCACAACCACTCGCAATGATGTGCACCAGTCTGCACAAGTGTAATCACTCTTTTGTATTATCACACGAGCATGATCACTCTCGAGGTGTGTACGGATCTACGGTACACTCGTATTGGGTAGTATTAACCCAACCGATACACACACGCGTGTGACATGAGCTTTAGGATAATATTCTTTAAAAATGATGTGATTGCTAACCATCCATCTGGGTCAGCTAAGTATGACCGCACGAGACTCCCGATGATGCTCAGCTCCGACAGGCTTCGGCCATTAGAAGAGTAGTAGCAATCGATAATCGGCTTAAAGACTCTCGTAGACAAAATCACCAACAACACGTTCCTCTTCCCATCGGCGAATCTGTTTGATTCGACCGATGACGAGAAGCCAGAAACTGTTGACAGTTCGTGGACAAAGTTCGTCGTGTCCTGCATCCACCAGTGGGAGGAGTCGATCAGGAGGAGCTGAAACGTACATCAACTCCGATCGTCCACACTGAGACATGTGGTACAATGGACGTACAGTGCGCGAGCGCGCATGTCCACCTAATCGTTTACTTTTTAACGTATTGCTTACCGTTCTGCTGCGTGCTGGTTTCCGGGTGCACCGGGTATTACGGGCGCCTGGCCGCAATGGCAGAGTCGGTAATTTCGGTCCCATATATCTATGATATATTTTTACTGTAAGTTCTATGAACATTACATGTTTAGGTAGCATTCAACGATCGTTAACTAGGTATAGAACAACCCGTACGGTAGGTTTAAGTCTGTAGTGTAAGATCTGCAATCCAAACATCTCACACAATCTCCCACTTTCCGGTGAGGAGGGTGGATGAGTTTGGTTTTGCCGCATAGCTCGTAATATGTCTTCTCTATACTCTTGCCCTATCACATATCTTCCTGTTGTTCTGTTCTACGCTTTATTTTCACATCTCACTTTTCGAAAAGAAAGCTTTCCACCATATCTCTCCCAAAGTATGGCGTAAGGTGTTTAGATGATAAGGCAAATAAAATGGTTCACCCTCACGCGAACCTGAATGTCGCTACCATGCGATAAACCTAGGCTATCGTTGCAATATTTGAAATAATCGATGGGAGTGCAAGAAATCTAACAAGTGACACACTTCCCCGTAGTAGTTAGTGCGAGTACGAGAAAATGCGAGCCATAAAGTTGTCGGATGACGCAACCGGATCAACAGTCGTCGATGAGAAACATAGAGCTCACTTTCTCATCGTAGACTTTTCAACCGGTTATGGGAGATCGTCAAGAGTGGTAAAGAACCGCCGTCTCTATCTAGAAACGTAGAATCTTCACAAAAGTGTGGTAATGCATATTAAGTTAAACGAGTTTTCGACACGCTCAAGACGTGCGCGTTCGTCCGTTAGGAGGGATACCTTCTTTCCCATTAGTATAAGGAACATTTATACATAAACAGTTGATTAAACTTTTACCTAAACTTGTACTAAACTTGTTATACACTTGGCCATTGTGGCTGTTTCACATATTTCTACCACTGGGTGTCTGGGTAGCTCCGTGCGTGGAGCATAAGTTGGTAGGTCGTAAGTTTTGTCAAGTAGCAATCAAAATCTACAAATAACTACATGTGATTTAAGTGCCTTTTCTTGTTGTAATAACACACAAACATGCACACACATAAACACTCACAGAAACACACGCGTAATGTATAATTACAATATTTTATAAAATCGATCGATCGATTAGGTTACACAGCTTCGATGTTAGGTTGCGTTTTCAATGCTAATACCACAGTTTTAGATGCCACGTGATGCATACAGATCAGAACTTATATCAGCAAACCTTTGATCAGAATGTCGTTTTGAGCGGTAAAAAACACTGTAACATTTGTAATGCGAATTTATTTGTACAATAAACTAGAACTAAACAAACCCCATCACTGCTTCAGTTGATTTACTCGGTATTTTAGGAAAGGGAGATCTAATGAGAAATCTTTAGACCAATGTAATTGTGGAAGATAAAGGTAATGAAGACTTAATCCCTCACACAAAACTGGTAGAGTTCATCAAAGTAAGGATGGTAAGGAGTTCTGAATATTTGGAGTACGTATTCTTACACAACAGGCCGATAGGTTTGGATTGAGGATCAATGCGTCAAAGACAAAGTACTTGCTTGCCGGAGGCTCTGACCGTGATAGAGTGCGACTCGGAAGCAGAGTATTGGTTGACGGCGACGATCTTCAGGTAGTAGAGGAGTTCTGCTATCTTGGTACGATCGTAACTTCGGATAACAACGTAAGCTGCGAAATCCGAAGGCGCATTGTTCAGGGGAATCGTGCCTACTACGGGCTCCACAAACTCCTGAGATCCAGAAGACTCCAACAACGCACGAAATGCGCCATATATCGCACACTGATACGCCCGTAGTCCTCTACGGGCACGAGT
>KI424292.1:4940-19245 GCA_000473375.1 Anopheles culicifacies
TCAGTTTGGGCCTACCACGCCTCCTCTGTCCATGTGGACGGCCTAAAAGGACTTTACGGGCTGGGTCGTCCGGTGTCATTCTCATGACGTGACCACTCCACCGGAGCCTAGCGAGTCTAATTCGCTGCACGATGGTGAGATCATCGTACAGCTCGTAGAGCTCGTCATTGTAGCGGCTCCTCAATTGTCCTTCTGAGCATCTTTCTCTCGAACGCGGCTAAGAGGGTTTCGTCAGTTTTGGACAGAGTCCATGTCTCAAAGGCGTATGTGAGTACTGGGACTATGAATGTTCTGTTTAGTCCCAGCTTCGTCCGTCGTGACAGGTATTTAGAGTGGAGAGTGGGTAGAACATCATTGAAGTATAATAAAACTGGCAATGGGTCTAAGGTACTCCACTCTTAAAATAGTTACAGATGTAGCCTTTGATTGTGACATATTATTATTTAATTTTTTAAATAGGAGCTTGCCAAAGCTAAGAGAACCCCAAACGCTCATTTTTGGAATGCAGTAAGAAGTGGTCTTCACGGCATTTAATCAGGGTAAGGGAAGGTATTGAAGAAGAGAGATGAAAATTCAGTAAAAGAAGTTTAAGTCATCATTTTTTTTTTTAATCTATCATTGTATTCCACAGTGCCAAAAAACTTAAATCACTTGATTTATGTAGAAAACTACACAACAACAAAACAGATTTAAATAAAAAGAAATATTTCTTTCCAAACTACGCCACACGCACAATATACACAAGTCCAGTCCCATTGTTTCAAAATTTGGGTTCTTTATTTTGTTCATTCCATCTTCCTGGCCAGACCTCCACTTTCCGGTGCCCTATAATGTGTTTCATTTTGTTGCCTATAATGCTAGAAATCCTAAACGCACGAGCGACAGAAATACGATGTATATATGTGTGTATATATATATAAGATGAAGGGAGAAAACGGATGTGGAACACGTCCTCGTTGGTTTTCCCGCTCCACCCCCCTCTCCTCTCTAAACCAATTGCTCGGCACCGTATGTGTGCTGTATGTGTTGTTTGTTTTGTTTGGTGAAATCACTATCACTTATCACACGCAGAAATATCGTTTTCCTTACGAATTGCTAAAAAAAACAGAAAATCCCCAATTTCCCATACACTATTACTTTCCGCGACTTTCATTTCCACTCCCCATTTCCCAGCCCTTCTGCTGTATCTGCAAAAGCTATCGGTTCATCGTACCGGTTGAGTGTAAAATAAATTACTTTCTGTTTAACATTCCCATCAGCTTCCTATCACCCACCTCCCCCATCACCTGGCACCGTTTGGGGGGCGCGCATTCAAAGTAGTACGCAGACAAATTAGGACAAACAACTTCTCGGTGCTTAAACATAGGTTGTACATACATATGTAAGAATAGTAAAATAGTTAGCAAGATAGGTAGAAAACTTAAGGTAGGAAATATCCATCTTCAGCTTTGTCGTATATAACACGTATAGGCATGGCTACGACCCTACCCTGCATATGATGTTGCATTGTCTTAAAATAAAAAAAAAAAAGATAAAAATGAGTAGCAAAACCAGATACCAAAGTACCGTCCCTTCAGAAAGTATATTGTTGGTTTTTTTAGTTTAAAAATAAACAAGAAATAATATCACTTCCGGCCGTCGTTGGCCGCGCGCGCTCGCTCTCTATCCGTCCACACAAAGGACCGTTTGCTTTCTGTCACGTGATCCGCTTGTTTAGAGTTGTATAGGGTGTCGCAAAGCAAAGTACATTCATGTTCAAACACTTTTCGATACTAGAACACCGCTAGAGCAAAACATTGCGCGAACCAAATACTTTTGACGTTGATTGATGTCGCGTTTCGAAGCAAAAACAAAAGAAAACCGACACAAGTCCGTTGCTTCATAACGTGGCTACTCTACGGGGAGTCCTCAGCGAACGCTCCGCGTGCTTTTTGCTCGATTGCACCAAACTGCTACTAAACACCCCGTTCAATTCCCAAATATTCTACACAGCACCACCCATACGCACATACCGGTTTCACTAAATGCCTAACGTTACCTTGCCCCCACTAACACTAACAACATGATTCGTTCGCGATTGGCTGATATCGTCGTTTTGGTGCTGCCTTGAATGGAAAGTGGGATTGGTTCCTTCGAAGCCCAAATTGATTTCACTACATTTGGTTTTGTTATTTTGTGTGTGTTTTTTTTCTTATCATGTTTTTTGTAACAAAAAATTTTTAACCAATAAAATCGAACGACGTTTTCCCGTTCCCTCCCCCTAATCGTGGGTTGTTTTAAAATTTTGATTACCTAACGAAAAATACTTCTTGTTTTGCTGTTCGTTTTTCGCGTTTCTATTACATTTTCACTTCATCCAGCTCGTCGTTTTCACGATTTACTTATAGTTTACGAATTTCTTAATCCATTTCTTTACGAATTGTGTAAAATTAAACCTTCTTTTTTTCACTAAATGCACTAAACTATATACGCCGATCGCCGAATACTTTTTTTTCTTCCTTTTTGTTATACGATTGCTGTTTACTAGTTTGGGTTTATTCTTGTTTGTTTGTGTTCTCTTGCTCTACGCATGTTCTATATACGTTTTTGTGGTTGTGGCCTATACGAGCGGATTCAAAAAACTTTCTATCCCACTTCACATGTATATAATATGCTTTTGTGTTGTTGCTGTTGTTTTCTTCTTCTTAATCTTTCGAGTTTTCTTCGTCATTTAGGGTTGTTTTTTGCTTTGTTTTCAAATCGTTTTGACTATACGAGTATGGATGTTTGGTTTTATGTTGGTTATGTGAGAGCTAATATAAAGCTCTTGCGTGTCTGTTGGATGCTGTTGTACAGCACACTAGAGCCGGTATAAATACTACGGTAATACTTTTTAAAGGACATCGATAAACGTGATTGCGACGTTCGTAAGTGTTGCTTTCCCGGGTTTTGAAGGAGAAAGGGATGTGTGTTTGGGTGTATGTGTGAGCTGCTGATAGTGATAGTTCCTACGTGGCCTTTCTATCGTTTGTTTGTTTGTTGGTACAGGTATTGTCGGTTTGGGTCGACTCATTACATTGCGTAGATTAGTTTGCTGTTCTTAAGATACACATCTAGAGTAAGAAAATAGTCTGCCTTGCCGGTGTGGACTGTGCAACTGAGAAAAAAAAAATACATTCTCCACTAGCTTAGGGCACTCTAATAGACGGAGTCGCGCACGTCAAGCGCAGCAGCGTGTACCGTGCAGTGCTGAATGTGTACAGCCTACCACTAAATACAAGTACAAAAATGTGTGATCAGATTGGTTACTCCTCCACGAAAGACTGAGTGTGTGTTGGTGCATGTTGTTCGTGTTGTTCTGGTGGTGTCGCTTGGGTTTTTTGTTTTTGGCTACTTCGGTTGTATTAGATCGGCGGGGCAAAGATAGCAAAATGGGCAAGCAACATGTGATTTAGCGAGCGAGCGAGCTAGCGAACAAGGTTGGGCACACGGCTCTCGTCAGCTGTATACGGACACAACGTGTGCTCTATTTGGGGCTTTGGTATCGTAGGGGTTTTTCCATGCTGTTGGTTGCACCTACATTTTAACGGATGGAATGCAGTTTCCAGCGCAGCACAAAGTACGCGACTACGCGCAGCGCAATGAAGAAGCCGAACAGGGCGGTAGCATCGATCCAGTACTCGGCATTGTCCATCGACATCTCCTCGAGGAACTTTTTCGGGCTGCGGAAGTGGCAGTAGATCTCGGTACAGGCAAGCTTATTCCGATCCATGCCGTACACGGACACCATTGCGCCCTCGAACCCGTACCGCACGTAGCTGACGTACGTCACCCATTGCAGGTAGCTCGGGATCACGTCAAAGTTGACGAAGAAACCCGAAAACAGGATGATCGGAATGGTGGAGACTGGACCAAGAAACACACCCGTTTCCACGCTCATGCCGGCACCGATTAGCAGACCAAGGCTCTGGGCCACGAGCGAGGTGAGGATGCAGATCAGCACGAACATGCCCACCCGCTTCGGATCCATCGGCTGGGACGTAAGATAGTACACTACGATCACGTACACGCTCGTGAAGAGTACCTGCAACAAAGCGAGAGCGTTAGTGTGTGGTCTTCGTAATGAGTTGTGGTTTGCATTTACTTGAAATGGAAGATCTGCGATCGTTTTGGCGAAGTAAAACGATTTGAGCGAATACCAGTAGTTGAGATGTTCACGCACAAACACGGCCATTTCCGTGGGAACTGAAACGAAACGGAGTGTAGCAGTTAGTACACGTTCCTTGCGAAGGTGTCGCTTATTTGTTCCGTTTCACTCACAGGTGAGTATCGTCGGCATCATGGCGGTGAACATGGTAAACATCGTGGTGAAGAAGATACATCCAGCGTTGCTCATAATCTTGGACGCATCATTGCCAATGTCGTAGTAGATCATACCGATGATCGCACCGACAATCACGTGCGACAGTAGCCGCATCTGCGTAAGCGTTTGATCGCGCATGATTGTGATCATGGTGCGCTTGAGCAGTATCCAAAACTGCATCCAGCCGGACGTGGGAAACCCGGCTTGCTTCTTCGGTACCGATATGCTAACACTTTCCGTCGAATCTAGCAACGAGGTGGTGCAGGTCGCTTTGCATCCGGTCTGGGTTTGGGTGGAACCAGCTGCTGGAACAACGGTGGCTAACAATGGTCCAGTAGCGTCGGACGATGGGACAACCGAGGCACCCGTGTTGGTTGTCGCTCCCGTCGTAGCGGCAGTGGGAATCGTGGAACCTGCAACCGATTCCGCACCATTTCCGAGTGTTGGCTTTCGTTGTTCAGCGACCGCAACGCTCCCGGTGACCTGTTTGCTTTCGTTATTCAGCTGGGAATCTGGTGTTACGTTTGCCGGCATGCTAATGGCGGTATACTCTCCGGTAGTAACGACTGTTTTGAGAAGGGCAAGATCATCCTCGTGATCCGCTGTACCAGTGGCCGTGCCGTCGAGCGATACGTTCTTGTTGGAGGAGCTTTTGCTTTGCGAAAGCGGTTGATTATAGTTGTTACATTTACCATTATTAACTGCAGTCACTAGCTTACTGTTCCAGTCACCATGCTCTCCGCAAGCGACTTCCATCACTTAAAAGAAACAAAATGAAGTATCAGTGAGTATTGCGTATTAGTATTGTGACATCTACGGGGAATCCTACAAGAGCTCCTGATTTTCCACCATGAACTAGAGACATCATGAGACGAGCTCCAAGGTTTAGTTCGGAGTAAGATTTTTGGTGGAGTTCACTGACACAGAATACTAGCTTTCAAGTATATCAAGTACACTGGAGTCGAATCCAGAATTTCCTCAAAGTCACAAACAGATCTCCCCATTCAGGGCATTCGAAACTTACCATAATTCGCCGGATTGTGATAGCTGGGACATTCCAGTCCGAGCGAGGCAAGAAACGGTACCAGCCCATTTACCCGCCCCTGATAGATACACTGCCCCTCGGCCAGCACGTACAGATTGTCGAACAGTTCGAAAATTCTAGCCGACGGTTGATGGATGGTGCAGACGATCGTACGACCACCGCGTGCTAACGACTTCAGCAGCGCTATCAGCTGTGAACAGGTGGAACTATCCAGACCGCTCGTCGGCTCGTCGAAGAACATCACCGGTGGGTTGTTGACCAGCTCGAGTGCAATCGACAGACGCTTCCGCTGGCCGCCGGAGAGATTGAGCGTGAGCGTACTGGCAGCGTCTAGCAGACCGAGCGTTTCGATAATTTCCTCCACGACGGCACGCTTTGCCGACACGGAGATGTCCTTGCCGAGCTTCAGGTTGGCCGATACCATCATCGCTTCCCGCACGGTCAGGTAGGGTAGCAGCCGGTCATCTTGCATGATGTAGCAGGACAGCTTGCGGAACTTGCGCAGATTACGATCCTTCCCATTGATTAGCACCGAGCCGCTGAGGTGTGATGTTCTGCAATAGGAAAGGTTAGCGGTTTAGTAAGCAAACTGAAATAGGGGGGGTTGGCTGTGGTTGGGAAATGGGAACTCACTTGTAACCAGCGAGAATATTCATGAGCGTGCTTTTGCCAGCACCGGACGGTCCCATGATGGCGGTAAGCTCCCCGGATCGGAATTTACCATTTATACCCTTGAGTATGGTCTTGTAGCCTCGTTTGTGTCCCTCGGATACCGAGTACGACATGTCCATGAACTGGATGTCGATCGGAGGTCTCTTTGGTAGATGCGTGAGTGATACCTGAAATGCGAGGAATGTCTTACAAGCGAGGTCCTTTTTTTTGTCTTTGTTTCCATTCCTTACCATTGGCTTTTTCTGCCCATTTCCATCGCTATTGTTGAGAACCTTCCGCACCAGACCGTGCGCTAAGTTGGAGTCTTTCGTCTGCCCGTTTGTCATGATGGCTCCGTTGCAGAGAGCACTTTGAGAATTCCTGTGGACAGGGGAAATGAAAACAGTATTAGTAAGGTATTTCTCCTCAGTGAATTTATTGCCTTTTGGTTCTTCTTTTTGTGTTCCATCCTGAAGAAGTGGATATATGAAGCTCATAAATTATTTCAACCGTCGCGTAACCTTAGCTCACAATATGCTCGATGAGAGTTTAATGAGCATCAGCAATTAGCGTGTAATAAAGAGAGAAAAAAGCCAGACCAAGTGCCAATTAATTCGTCATCCCGTGCGGGCAAAAAGGAAAAAAAAACCTCTCGCGGAAGGGATTAATCCGCGATTACCCTTCCTCTTTATGTAGCCCGTTCCGAGGCATGGCAGTGACGAATTAGAATCATAACAATAATGATTAAAACGAAGAAAAAAAAAAAAGCCGCCGATCTCCATTCGGTGTTGAAAAATGGCCTATTAGAATTCATTTTGGCGTCGGCTGAAATTGCGTAAACTTTGCTTTTATCGTCGCCTTCGAGCGAGGCAGATATTTTCATTGTTAATGATTTTTATTTGAATTCCTCACTGGGAAGTAGCAGAGTTCCGTGCGTATTAGTCCGCTGCTAGCGTTATACCCGTTTATTTTTTTTTTGGCAAAGAAAACGTAGGCAATCCATAATGTGATCGTTTGTGTCGCGTAAGTGCCACCGGAATAAATTACAACCCGCGCTCCCGTCGATGAATGGTTTGTGTTGCTTTTTTTCTTCCTGTTTTACGTTTCGCTACGTTACGTAAACACGGCTCCCCATCCGGTAGAGTCGGCGGTTCGCTTCTGCAAAAGTGGTCCGTTCGCGCGAAACTATAGCGCCCATCGATCAAAGCTAAACGTGAGGTTGGTTTGGGTGTCTTTTGTTTGAGGCTTTCGGGTGCCACTTTTCACAGAAACACAATATAACTTATGCTCGAAAAGTTATCGCAAAGCTAAGGTAGTGCTGTGCCAAAGGAAGACGAAACAAAACGCATAAATCGATTTTTTCCCACACTGCACACACGCTCTCATAAACGTGTGCCAGTGATGATGAGGTGAAAAAATGGAGTGGAAATTTTAATTAACATTAGTCACCATTTCCATCACCACATCCTGCTCCACACACATCGCTGTGGAAAAGTTCGTGAAGCAGTAAGTCGGGGAGGTAGCGTAGTTCCCGTTGGTTTGCAGCGAATCGTGACCGAAGGTGATTACATTGCACCATCCTGATGGACGAATCCGCGCCCAAGCTGGATCATGTATCATGCCTATCGGTATATTACGGAAGTGACATCATTTCTAGTTATTAAATGTACCTATTACGTACGGCGCGCGATTCTTAAATTGTTGAAAGGCAAGAGAGTTGGGATGTGCAACAAACAGAGAATTTAAGATGGATTGCTTATTTCGTTGGAGTGGCTCGCGTGGTCTAGGAGATAGCGGAGTCGGACTTCGCTTCCTGGGTAGGTTCTGGGTTCGATTCCCATCTAGTCTGTTCGCCACGTACGCAAAAGGACGGACTAATCATGTTTTACGGATAAATTCATGTCTCAGATGCCAGGAGGAATGGTAGACCGCAAGAACTCCTCATAGATTGTAGTTCCATAGAAGAAGCTTGTTTTACAGTATGTCGCAATATTTTGGGGTTAATGATACCTTCCATCAGTGTTTCTGTATGTGTTTTGACGTTTGGCGGCTTCACCAGCTTCCCTAACAAACTGGACAGCCAAATCAGCCTATGAATTTCTTATTCCATTTTTCCTGATACCAGTTTCGATCAGCTGCTCGACAAATGTCAAAACAACACATTTTTCTAGCAGCTCTGACGGAGTTCAGGCCATATTTGACAGATTTTATTAATCAAAATAAATATTTAATGAACATTTGTTTAAAGGATCATATAGTTTTGATTGAAATAAAATATTTGAGTTTCGCATAATATTTGTATCGAAAATCATCAAGAATAAACATTACATCGGCCATTTACCGTATCAGTAGATCAACAGTTTCGAGCAGATCCAAACAAATCTTTCGACATAATGCAAAAACCCGGTTTCAAATTTTTCTTCTTCTCCTTCTATGGCTCTACAACCTTGAGAGATCTTGACCTGCCATTTCTTACTTTCATGACTTGAAGGTACCAGCAACAGGATATAAGTCAGTCCTGCGCACCGGGGGAACGGTCCGAATGGGATTCGAACCTTGGTCCTGCCAGTTCGAAGACCGGCGCCGCAATCTCCACGACCGCTCCCCGGTTTCAAATCACCGATCGATATTTGGTCGATTCCCATTTCATAGATCCCATTTTGAATTCCTAACATATTGACAGTGTTTTGTAAATTTTGAAATAGTTCTCACATCCACGAAATTCCAGAACACATTTCGTTCTTGTAGAATTAACAATATTTCTTCAAGGTTTAAAAGAATTAACTTCAAGGTGTTCGACCAATTCACATCTACATCCTCTGAGTCACATAGTTCCAAAAAACTATTCTAGTCCTTTTATACTCTCAGACACTATTCGCACGCACTGCACAGTTTCTCCTGAACCTGTTTGACCTCACCATAATTTGGAGGGAGGCATCATTTGCTTATATACACACTGCCGCACACTTCACACTGTTCCAGGATCTGCCTTCCCTTCGTCGTCGGTCGGTGACTTTCGTCCACACCCTAAAACGGTCAATAGCACACTGAGCTGCACAAGATCGTGCATCGGGCATGGATCGCACACAATGGACGATGGGTAGCAACGCACGTCCTGCCGTGCTGATAACCATCGGCAACATATTGGGGCCCATTGTTAGTATTGCTAATCGGTGGTCGGTCAATGTTGATGAGTTATTGTCGACGGTCAGCCCCATCACACCTGGGATGTGTGTATGGCATGTACACTTCCTTGGAGATATCGACTTAGAAACGCGATTTTCGCATCGTGCAAGGCAAAGATGTCCAAACGAAACAAATCGATCCGTTGAGGTGGCACACCGATTAATCCGGGTACGGATGTGTAAGAGTCATTTCAGAATTGGTCACATTGAGTCCACTGGTTCGGACGAGAGTTCAAAGTCATTTGCTAGTACGGTACGATTGGACGACGAATGGACTTGTTGATAACCGAACTATAGCCGAGTCGCCCTCAAATCATTCAATCGATTAAAACAGAAGAAGTTGAAGAAAACTTGGTGGAGGGGAAAAAAATCTGTCTACAAACCCAAAACGCGACCCTCACACGACCACGACCGTGACATGCATTTGAACTCGTCACTTCTACCCATGTTTTCCATTTTTGGCCGGTTTTGTAATCGTTAAAGATTTGTTCATTTGCTTGTGGCAGTATGTTGATGTTTTTGTTTCGTGTGATGTGCGTATTTTTCTTTTTTTTTTCATTTCACTACTCCGATTATCGGTTTGGGGCTGTGTTTGAGCGGTTCGGTACACATGCACCTGTACCGATCGAACGCAAAAAACGCGGTGGAGAAGAATGCTGAATTTAAAAATAAAACCACGCCGAACTAACCAGGGGTTCCCGAGCCTTTCCCGTTTGTGTTCCGCCGTGGAATGTTTGTTGTATGCACCAAACGAACCAAAATCGAGACGCTACAGCTGAGAACGCGAGAAACTAAAATGCTCTGCAGTACACAGCAAGCACAATCGACGGGGCGTTGTTTCTTATTTTAATTCGGAATGTGTGTTTTTTGTCTTTTTTGTGATTTGTTTTGATTTGAGGTAGGGAATATTTACGCCAGGTGGTAAAATCGTTCGTCTCTGTTTGTTTACAATTAATTTAAAAATAATTAAAAACTTTGCTTTGGTGAAGTGTGTCTATAAGATTTAGTGGAAACAATGGGTTGTGTTGAGTAGAGAGAGAGTTATTTGTTTATGGTTGGCTTTTGCAATGCGTGTCATTGTTAGATTATGAGTGAACGAAGACGTTAAGTGAATCATACGACCTCCTATTTCTACTCACTACCCCAATAGAAGTAAATAAATGACAGATAATGATACGTGATAACATAATATCATTAACATACACAAATGGGACCTATCCAGCAACAAATATTCTAATTTAGATGGAACAAGGTGTGGACGAAAGTATATTTTTCCCCATTTTGGGGGTTCACTAATCGACCTTCTGAGTTTTACCATCCCGTTGCCCATCAAGAACGTGATCCAAATGCCACAACACAGTTGTGTCTATTTGCACGCAAGACAACAACAAGCTAAACGCATTTGCGTACCATTTGGCTTGGTAAACTGTGCTTTATTTTGGCGCTATATTTACCAAAACCGAACAACAACATTTGAAATGAGTAAAACTGGGTTACAAACTCAGTTAGGGTTTCTTATCAAAACACAAAGAGTAAACCACATCGGTTGTGTACAAATCGGAAATGTGGAATGAGTCAAGGTTAATGAAACTACCTCTTCACCCAAACGGCTGCATGGTTTTTGAAGTTCTTCATACTGCTCACATCCGGACCAGAGTCGCAACGGTTGGCGTAGAAGTTCAGGTTGTAATGATTGTCGCAACTTAGTTGATAGATCGTCGTCCCCTCGACGGTATCATCCAGATCCTCCAAACTGCTGCATCCCGACGGTGGTAACGTGCTCAGCCGAAAGCCATGCCCACCACCGGGTGAAGTTGGACGCACGTAAATGAGTGACGGTAACTCTTGACCCTGAGCATCTGGGCACTTTTGAGGATGTTCCACTTGGGAGTCAGCAGTGACCTCGGTGTCCATCTTTGACGTCTAAACTTGCAAATGCCACTGGTTGATAAAACACCTTCAAGATCACTGTCGAATAGACCACCGATCAGCTGGAACCGTGCTGACATACTGAGGTTCTGCAAAGGTTCGATCTAGTGAGATGGGCCGTTCGATCACGCACATCTTGCACTTATTCACTCGATTTCATTCAATTAAGCGCGATAGCAAATTCACAGTGCTTGTGTGTGCGTGGAAAAGAAAACAATCCCAACCAATGTCTTCGCTGTCGCTTCTACACATTCGAACAATGCATGACGATTAGAGATCGTGCGTGCCGGAACGCGTCCAACCCAGATGCAACCACCTTCTCCAAGTGCTCCAAGTTGGCTTGCAAGGGAAGAAGCTGCCAAAGTAAAAGAAACCATGTAGGAAGTGTATCCATTCGCGCTTGCCATTCCCATCTCGGCCGGTGCAAAGTAATTGACTTCTGATGGGCACATCACCTTTGTTTAGCATGGTGCATCGCGCGTCAACGGTGTGACACCGTCGGGCCGTGTTGGTCGGTGGACTCTCAATTAAACTCAATTTAGATTTAATTTCCTATCGGTGTCCGGGTGGTGGCCGGCACTCATCACTTGCAGGGGGAAAAATGAGTGGAGAAGGAAGATAGAAGAGATACGCTCGTTTGTTGGTTAGTGATGCAACTAACGAGACACAAATTTGTTTTAAACTTTAAAGCAAGTTACATCACACGAGTACGGGTTTTTGTATTATTTCAAGCTCTTACGAGTAACTCAGTAATCAATTTAGCACTTAATTAAAAGAACGCTATTTAAAAGGAAAAGATTGTTCTCGTTCAATTTAATCTTGTAATCATTATCGGTACTGCCATGAGATATTACCCTATATATCGGGAATATTAATACTGCTTATTAAAGCTGCCACCCTTAAATAATTCTCGTCTTCTATGGCTCTACAACCTCGAGAGGTCTTGGACTACCATTTCTGGATTCTATGGTTTGAAATTACCCGCAACAGGATAGTCAGTCCTACGTACGGGAGAACGGCCCGATTGGGATTCGAACTCTGGTCCTGCCTGATATAACAGACGCCGCTATCTCCTCGACCATCAAGCCGGTAGAGTGTAGCATCCTTTAAAACATCTACAGTGTCAATTAATATTGCTAACAAACTGAAGCCAAAATTATTTCAGTGAAACGATATAATAATTAATTTCCATGTATATACTATTGTACTTAGCGTCCTACTGTAGCTCTGACTCCAAGATTTAATACGTTTGTGTGCACCTTTTTTTTGCAGCATAAGTTGGTCACCAACTCTGTACATGATACATTTATCACCATCCCGCTCTCTCTCTCTCTCTCTCGACTCCTATCGTAGTTCGTGAGAAATATACAACGATAGTCGAAACACGACTGCACTTTAAATTAAATTGCAATGTTCTTCGCCCAGCATCTGTCCCGTACCAGCTCGGTTGTGGCACAATTTCCGGGATATTGCGAATGGAATGATATGAACCTATTGCAGTAGTTCTTGATACCGGACTGTATCAGCACGTCACCAACGGTGCCCGTAGATCGGAACAAGCACAATCGAATTAAACACATCCCGTATTCAGTATCCCATACCGACACATACATACAACACACCACTGCCACGCGCTGGAAGGTTTCAGTTTCTATCGAAGTGTCTTCGGTAACTTCCTGGCGGTGAACCTGCCCAGGTCTGGCTTGTGGCTGGCAGTTAGCTGGTGTTGTCTGTTCACTTGGCGTGAAAAGACTGGCATTGCATTATGGTACGGACATGCATTAGATTTTCAGTGTGCAGGGGATGCTTTTTCCCTTGCTGGCAGTATGGCGTCATCCTGGTGTTGTCGGGCACCAGGCGTCTCCATTGTCCATTTGCGGAACAAAAGAAAAAAAAAAGGTGACGGTCACAGGACTGCACATTTATGAAAAAGATGATTTATGGATGTTCATGACCATTTGTTTTCCATTTTTATAATATTGGGAAAAAGTCATTATAAAACAACGAAACGAAGTTTCTCCCATTGGCTTGTATCAGCGTGATTAAAGTTGGTGTTAAACAAAACTATCCATTTGACCTTGAACACACACACAATCTATGGCAAAGGGTAGCTGTAAAGAAGTGATATCTCTGAAACGATGCTCCCCCGCTGGGCATGCACAGCTTATTCCCGGGGGACTAATGGAGGCTTTATGTCCGAACACCGTCACAGGACGTCTGATGTTGGCGGCAACCTTGGTTGCTTTTGCTGATCTTTCAACCGAGAAAAGTCCATTACATGTGCCGCTTGTTGAATAGTCAAGTTTGGAAAAAATAGAACTCCTCCCTCAATGCAAGTTACTTACTCATGGTGCAAAAGGGAACGGGTTGGATAGTAGCCCAGATTTACCAATTCACACCCTTACCCGGCGTGTAGTGTATGAGTACCGACTTTCAAGATGTGGTACGGTCGATTGAAGCAAGTACTCCAAGAAAACACGGTTCTTCTGTAGCTTCAAGAAGAGAACGACTCACCATAAAGGTTGTTTATTTGTAGATTCCAAAGATATGACCTGCGATTCATCGTATTGCAGACACAGCAGTGAATTATGGCGAAACTATTTTAATCGATGTACGGTATCGAACAAAGCAGCATTTTATGGGCTACAGTTTATATTATTGTAACACATTTTTTTTTCAACCAAACACACTTTTAAGCGTTGGTTTGAGTTTGGAGATCATAAGAGTAAAGCGATTGTAAACAGTTGTGGAAGGAACAATTTAAGCAATTGTTGATTTAAATCTATTCCTTTCGGTTCGAGTGTAACCCGAGATGTAAACGATTTTCACATTCGAACCTATTTTTTCCAAGATCCCCCAAGACTTCACTGGAAGCTTACCCGATTGTCCCGTTCTTTAGATTATCAACCAGCGTCGGTGGGGATTTGCAGCGAACGTTTTGTGTGAGCGAGTTGTAGGCGACCGCCTGCAGATCACTGCTGTTGGATGCGTTCAGAATGTTGCAGAACCCGGGCATATGGCCGGCTGTACCGGTACCGGGCCCGACCGGATGCACGGACGCAACGTGCGGTGATATGAGTGGAGCCGATGCGGCTAACGATGCGTTTATGTCTACGACCGATACCTCCGTCAGGGTGTCTGTCGGGTGATGTG
>AXCM01006477.1:0-18490 GCA_000473375.1 Anopheles culicifacies
ATATATCTAACCATCTTATGCAAACTACCATCTCGATTGTCTTTAGTGCAATGACACTTTTTCTCACAACGGATGTAATGAAATTGATATCTGCCCAAATAAAAACTACACACGATCACGATCGTTCGATCTACAAGCAACTGGTGCACAAAGACAGTTTCACCGACGAAACCGATCACATCAAACACCTTCCCGAATTCAAGGCGGAAGCCTGCCGGCGTAATATAATAAGCATAAAACACACCCGAAAACTGATACGCACCCGTCCGTACAGGAGCCCGCGCCGAGGTTTTGTTTTGCTGCGTGACCTAATTTGAACGAAACCTGAGGGCGACACGTGTACCGGCCCTCAGGACCTCCGACAGGATTCGAACGCAACGGCACGGTGAATGCAACGAACTCGCCTCATCGATTGTTTGCATCTAAATACGCTCGCAAAGCATGCAAATAAGCTTTGACAGGGCTTATTTTGGCGTGCAGTTCTGCTACTGTTCGCATTCTAATTGACACTTGAAACAGCAGAGTGTACAGCTGTCAATCAATGTCCGAAACGCGCATCGACGGGAGGTCCCAAAATCCGATAATATCTGCCGATTTTGATTACAAAACATTTTTCCCGAGTTTTTTTCTTGCTGTTTTCCTCTCGGGGAGGGGAGAATAATAAAACACCCCATAATGCAGATTTCATTTTTTTATTTGTAACTATTACCTTGCGTTAATGCGATGATATGAAAATAGTATTTAAAAAAAGGAATACAAATAAAAAACTATGCCGATCCTCGCCGGTCCGGTGGCCGGTGTAGGGTCCGGCACACACGCCCGCTACCAAGGAGCATGGGAAAACGGACGAAAATGGATCACGAAATCTCAATCGTCAACGGCCAATTTGCGCGATGTCCGGTACCGGATGAGGTTTTAATCCGCTTTTCCTTCTCACTCGCTTTGTGGGGTGCTAATGGTAGCGATGCAGAGGATGCATTCGATGAATGGACAATGGGCACGAGCCCAACGGTGCAGCTGGTCCATCCGATCTGGTGAAGGCTCTGCAGGGGTACGTTGTCGATCTTTTTGTGTTTCCTTCCCAAAAATGTTCCGATTGACCTTAAACGACCGTTGCTGGGTAGTTTGCAAAACCGGGAATCAAATAAACAAACTTTCACTTTCAAACGATTTCATTTTGGTGCTTTTATTGGTCTGTATTTGTAACTTTTATTCACATTTTTTAGGTTTGTTTCCTCAATATTAAGAATACTTTAAAAACGTTACACAAATCAGGTCCGGTAATGAATGTATAGTCAAGTTTTTGCTCTAAAAAATCACTACAAAACTAAACACAACTCTAGAAAATGATTCACATCCTAATATTTGGTTGTATTTGAAGAGTCCTGCCATTTTGGTTCGATTATTTGCTCATTAAAGAAAGGATCTGCGCATGTGCCATGGCCAGATGAACAAAAAATCCATCAACAAACAGTTTTGATGGTAGTGGTGAGGCCATTTGTGTTCATAGATGAGAAAGATTTCTTTGCTAAATGAAATAAGTAGTAATTCTAATTGAACCGATACGTTTCCAGTTTAGTTAGGGACTTTTTTAAAAAGGCTGTACGTAAATTAAGAAACTTTTTACTAAATACACTTTATGCGGTGTGGTTTTTATTGAAAGGCATCACCTTACGGTATCTGTGTCTTGTTGATTAACCCTCAAATGTACAGTTTATCCTTTGGATACAAAAATTTGGAAAAAAGTACTTAATATTTAGCATCTTTATGATAATAATGTTTAAGATATATTTATTTGTCAGTTGTAGCATTCAGCGAATTAATTGAAAAAAAGGAAGTAGATCCGAACTCAAATATTTCGGGAAATATTTAGGAATGTTCTCAGGATTTTTGGCCTCGTGTGTGTGGAAGGAGTGGCTCGATGACCGAGAAGATAGCGGCGTCGGTCTTCGAACGGACAGGGCCGAGGTTCGAATCCCATTCGGGCCGTTCCTCCAAACGGGCAGGACTGACTATCCTGTTACGGGTAAATTCAAGTCATGGAAGCCAAAAATGACAGGCCAAGACCTCTCGAGGTTGTAGAGCCATAGAAGAAGAATGTGCGGAAGGACAATGAAGAAGCCGCTACAATCACGAGCTCTGCGAGCTTTACGATGAACTCACCATCGTGCAGCGACTAAGACTCGCCAGGCTCTGATGGGCTGGTAACGTCATAAGAACCACACCGGACGACCCAGCCAGCCCCCCAGTATTCAAGTAAGTAAGTATTCTCAAAACACTCAGAGAAAATATGAAATAAACCTCTTTTAGTTTTAGTTTTTGTATTACACTTGCAAATTGCAAATTAATCGAAAAAAGGTTACACAGTTGGATTAACTGGAGTTATTTTCTAATTTTTATTTAAACTTTTTGACTGATCTCAAGGTTTCATCCTACAATTAACTCAGTATCTTCATGTTCATCGTACATATCATCATTGATTCCGGGTGAAAATTGTATTCCTTTTCAACGGTTGTATCGCAAACAGAAGTCCCATACCCATGCTCCTAACTGTCACGTGCCTCCCTCCTTGCATAATCCGTCGTCGGTTGTTTTCTTTCGTCAAGTAGAACTTACCTTTCACCGGCCACAATGCAAACAACCAATTCCTGGCGAATCCTGCTGACAGAACAGAATGTGTTCGGATTAGGCAATGAAAGCACTTTACAAGCACTTCTTCAAACGTGTCCTTACAGCTCTTTGGCTTCATCGGACATCTTCATCGGTTGATTGGACCGGATTCATTCCACTTGTGCCATGTTCCACTATTAAAAGCCATTTTGTTTTTTTGTATCCTTCTACGATGCGTTAAAAAACGGGGCGTTGAATTGTTTGTCGATAAAAAAACGTTTGGTTTGTTTTGATTGGTCGTTTTTTAGCACATCCAAGCAGGCCGTTCTTCCCATCGCGGGCCATGTGTAGCGAGGCAACCAAATTCAAACACCGTTCGACCGTTAGTTGTAGCTGTTATGCTGTTCGTCCCTGTATGCTACCGAAGGGTGCGCCAAGTTCACCCTCCGTTTTGTGGGATTTGAAAGCCGAAGGGTACGAATGGTCCTAATGTTTGCATCTGCATCTGATCGAGGGGGAAAGTGCATCGCCGCCTGTCAACATGAGCCGGTCGACAATGATGGAGGGTAAAAAGGGACCACAGTGAACGAGAGAGAGAGAGGGATGCAGAAACACAGAATGCAACTCAACTGTGGCTTTCTGGTCGGTGCCAAACGTCGGCGCTACGAAAGAGGGTGCACATGTTAGAAGGGGAAATTTGGAAAACCATTCCTAGGGAACACATGCCACTGCTGAAGGATAGGACGGTAGGACGGTAGGTCAATGCCGCTTTTGCACCGTATGTGGGTGCGAGGATTGTTGTCGAATTTTCGGCTCGATAGCTGCGTCCTCGTCGGGATTAATGCGACGTATGTGTTTTCGTACATAAAATAATTCAAATATTAAGGTTTTTTTCATTATTTCTTTAAAAAAAAACTGCAATAGATACGTAGGCATATACACTCTGATTGGCAAATAAGAGACCTTTAACTAAATTATTTCTGAAATGCGTGTACCAAAGCTTATAAAGAGATTTATATAACATGATGCAATATTACTTGATGTAAAATTAATTACAAACTTGGAACTGTGTGTATCAAACACCAATGTGTCAATACCACTATTAAATTAAAAATACTAGAAAACAGAATGATTTTGCTTTTACGAGTTAACCCTTATGTCCACAACCAAATATCTTATTGCGATTTTGTGTAATGCTTTCTTAACAATTTTTTAAATTTACGAAAAATTTAGGGGCAAGAGAATGAAACGAAGAAGTTGATTTCTATCCTCTAAAAATCTTCTCCTAACCTACCAACCTAAGCTCTTTACGAGTTTGATAAGAAAAAGGAATAAAAAAAGCGTTTTTCGCTCTAGAAGGCGCTATTGTACGAGAAACCACTGGAAAATATATTTTAATTTATGATGATAACAACAATATTTACGTAAAATAACCCTTAAAATCATTGAAACAACCATAACAGAAACCTGCTAATTCTTCCAACGACTCCCAACCCGTGTTTCGTTTTCATATTTACACACCTCCTTAAGGCGGTTTCATATTTACACACCTCCTTCTACCGGTTTCATATTTACACACCTTCCCATTTCGGATGTTTCAGCGCCAAAAGAGACTAGCAAGTTTTTCAGTAAAGATTTTCTGTATTTTTATAAAGATTTCCACTCGTTTCCCATTCACGCACGCATATTAGCAGACGCGGGCATATCCGTTTGCCCAGGCTCGCAAACACTAGCATTTGCACTTACGGCTACAGCAGCTTAATTATCCTTGTAGTCTTACTTTCATATGTTCTTGTGTTTGTTTCTGTGTTTTGTTTTTTTGTTTTTAAATTATTATCAGTAAGGTAGCGTTCGTATTTGCTTCATCGGCGTATCGGTTAAGGATTATTCTTTTTTTTATGCATTGTTTTTTTTTCCTCGCTTCTTCTTCTTCTCTTTCTGTCATACGTAACATCCCCCGTTCCCTGTTTACCCAAGCCGGGGATGCATCCGTTCCATTCACTTCAATATTATACAAAGCTCAGTATATCAGGGGTTTCGTTATACCATTCTATGTTATCAACTATGCGATCGCCCGTTTGACTTAATTCTCTCCCTCGACAAAAAAAAAAAACGCTGGTCCTGCATATCTATGTTAAGCTAGGGTTGTGTTTTTAGCAGTTCACTCTACTCCTATTGCGCTAATATTCCACTCGTTTGCGTTGTTGTCCTGTTCTGTTTGGGGCGATACTATTATAATATAAAAAATAACACACATACACTCACACATACAAAATACAAAACACTAGCAGGAGCATCATCCTAGCGCACTTCTCGCCTTACCATGGTGGCGCTAAACGAATTAAAAATGCACGCATCGTGTGTTGCTTCCCCGTACACAACCCCGTACGTAAACGTTACCAACCTAACTCGTTGTGAGATGCAACATAAAAAAAGAGGATAAAAATATTAACGCACTAATTCAATTAATCAGTCAGTTTTTATATGTGTTGTCACCGGGGGAATGAGAATCCTACGGCAAAGCCTTCGCTACCAGGGCTGTCCAACATCCCGAAATTAATTAGTAATAACCTTATCCTTAAAACAAAATAAAGGATGGAAAACGTCGTGGAAAATGATCAACATTTCTCTGTTTTCAAACTCTGCTATTGTGATAGTGCGCGTATCATTATGTTTAACTCTGTTTAATGTTTATCGTGCTACTCCCTTTCTCCCTTCGCTCCTCTCCATGCTATCGTAGTAGCATCCTGTTATGGTTTTGATCTTCGCCAAGATCGCAACTATTGCAGACTTAATGGCTAACACAATCGATCGCTCCTCTTACTCCCATTCTCTTCACTAAACTCTAAACACAAAAGAAAAGCAAACTAAACACAAACAAAGATTAACGAGCGAAATTCGATAAACGATAACCAAAAACAAAACAAAACAAAATAAAAAAAATTGGAAAAAAGATCATGTTTTCTGCATGAAACTGAAAGCTTCAGCTTCAGCAAAAGCCTCCATCGATAGGCGTCTTGTTGTATGTATGCGTGTGCTGATGAGTGTAGTGTAGGCGCTGGATAGTGGCTTAAGTGTGTGCCCGCCGAACATCCAACAGGAAAATCAGGCTAGAGCTAACGGAAAGGATCAGTCTGAAAATGGGATCGCATCTGGCTTCTGGCTAACAGACAGAGGGTTTGTTTTTTTGTTTAGAATCAGTTTGGCCACTGTTTTCAAGCATTGATTGCCATGTTCAACTTGCAGCAGTAGATCGCTCGCCCGTTTTATCTGTCTTTTTATAGTTTTTTTTAAAGATAGAGTTTAAGCTACGTGTAGAATGTGGCTTCCATACTTGACTTGACGGTTTTTGGAAACGAAACACAGCATCCAATGCTAGCGATTTCTACGCAGATTTAGCTTTTGCCAGTTTGTTTTATATGTGTTTTTAAGTTGTGGTTTATTGTATTATTTTTTTTCTTTAATTTGTATAAACGCCTTCTTACGCTTTCCTTTCTCTGCTGTACTTGATATTTCTGGGTTTTGTTTATTTTATTCTTGCTCTTCTGTATGGGGTTAAGGGGAGTTTTTTGTTTTAATCATAACTGTAATATCCTTGCTCTGTTGTTTGTTTTTTTTCTGTTCACTTTTCACATTGTTTTCCCGTTTTCCATTTAGTTTTTTAGCACCAACGTAATAGTTATCTTTCACTTTTTTTTTATATCTCTTTATCGCTCACTTGCATAAAGTTTAGTTTATAAATTTTTTCTTGCAGCTGTTGCTATTTGTTTTCCTTTTCTTCACCTTTTTTTTTGTTTGCTCGTTTTTTGTTTGATATAATTTTATTCATTATTAATCTAAATCTTAACTCTGAGTAATAGTATTAGTACCGTTGCGATCCGCGACAAAGTGGGAACCATGTCGGGATGCGCTGGATTTGAAAAAGCACCGATCTTCAGCTAAGTTGTGTATCGTAATTTTCAATTACCTTCATACACCTCCCGCCTGTCTGTCTGTCTGTGTGTTTGCGTGTAGTTTTTTTGTTTTTAATTTAAGGTTTTCTTAATATTAGACATTTTCACATTCTCTTCCTCTTTCTCTCTCTCCATCGCTTCAAGTGCATCAAATTCACTCGTATATGTTTGCTAAGGTCACCCCATCTTCTTCCACTTACATCTAATCTGTTTTCCTTCACAGGGGAACGAATATACACCAAACATGGAAACGGAACAATGTCAAGACAAAACACTGTCACAGGTAAATGTATGTTTACAGCCCCAAAACGCTCCCGATGCACTACAAACCCGATGTACTACAGAAGGAAAACTATCAGTCAGTCGAGTGGCTCGAGCGGATTGGCTGGTTCAAGAAACTGGCCAAATGCCGCCGCATGCCCACAGAGAAAAACAACATACACACGAGCGACGTGAAACGAACGAACAACCTAAATATCCCTAATTGCTATCAGACTTCAATTTTGATCTTTGATGCGTTTCGTTTCCTAACATATGTATATCTATGCTATTATGTATTGTATATTAGTTTATCAGTATAGCCCTTTGCAGTTTTTTTTGTTTGCACGCAATAAAACACCCGGGAGTGAGAACCGGCGGGGTCGATTTCTTCGTTCTTGAGCGCCAGCACAACACAGCAAAGAAACAGACGAAGAAGGGAGGGAAAGAAAGAAACAAACAAACACAACAAACAAACGATGAATGTTGTGGGGAAACAATTTTGATCACAAATTCGAACCTAGGTGTGGGGCGCAACACCCGGCGAACACCCCACGGATGCCATTACAGCCATTATTTACATGAGCGCCCAGCCATTTCACCCAAACAACTCGTTACACCTATGCGGGATAAGTTACGCTTAATTAAGACCACTTAATAGTATCTCTAACAGCTTACAACTAGGTTTGACGCCCCTGCTGCGACATTCTCCGATCTTCATGCGAGTGATGCTCAGTAGTAGTAGTTTTTTAAAACAAGACGCAGTTCATCATACACATTCCCGGAACAATAAATATGTATATGCATGTATGGATGCGTAAGTTTGCAATTGTTGGTTTCGACAGCGGTTTCGCTCAATCTCTCCCATCTCACTCACACAAGTGGGATCCACTCCCCAGGAGTCGTATCACACCGGGCTACGTACACTCGATCACCATCGGTTGGCTGGATTCGATCACACTCGGGCGGCTGGTGGGTTCGTGCTGAGAGCCGCCAGATGCCGAACCACCCGAACCGCCATTCGTGCCCGCTTGTACCAGATGGCCACCGTAGTGCAGATGTGGTGACGGTAGATTGTGGTTGGTACTGTTCGGGCTGTTATTGTTGTTACTGCTACCACCCGTTCCGTTGCTAGTTGGGCCCGTACCATTCGTGTGCTGCTGCTGGATTTTACCCGCCGACACCTTGTGTATGACCTGCTCGGAATGATGATGAGCCATGCCGGCGTGTGGATGGTGTGGTTGAGATTGGGCGGAGGATGTTGCTGTCACCGGCTGTACCACACCCGAACCGTGATGTGATGCTGGAAGGTGTGACATTTCGTAGAACTCGCGGCCACCCTCACCATCCGGCTGTCCATCCTTATCTGTGAGCGAGAGAGAGAGAGGGCAAGAATCGCATTAGACGTGGTGGAGTTCCTTCAGAGAGAACGCACTACCTACCTAAACATTCGGACGTAGCCGCAGCAGCCATCGCTAGTTCCTCCTCGAGATTGTTCGGCTTGCAGCTGGTCGTCTTCCAGTGCGTTCGCAACCCGGACGCACTGATGTACTTCTTATCACAGCCCTGGCACACGTACGGCCGATCGTTGGTGTGTAGCCGCTTGTGCAGCTTCAGGTGCACGAACTGGGTAAACTTCTGCGGGCAAAGATCACATGCGTACGGCTTCTGGCCACTGTGCAGACGCAGATGCGTCTTCAGGTTGGACGTGGACGAGAAGCGCTTCTTGCAGATGTCACACTGGTGTGGCTTCTCGCCCGTATGCACCAGATGGTGCTTCTGCAGGTGGGCCAACTGGGTGAAGGACTTGGTGCAGACGTTACACTTGAACGGCCGTTCGCCCGAGTGCGTCCTCAGGTGTACCTTCAGGTTGGATAGCTGACCGAACGTTTTGCTGCACACGTTACACTCGTAGTGCATCTTGCCGTCCCGTTTGCGTAGCGGATAGGGTAAACTACGGTAGCCACGGGAGTTCGGACTTCCCGGGCTCATGGGACTACCACTGCGGGAGTACGAGCCACCATCGGGACTTAGACTGCTCGGTGGTGACGTGCGGCCCGGTGACATGTGGGTGAGCGGTGTCAGCGGTTGCATAAGCGGATGTCCAAGCGGTAGCTGACCTTTGGATTGCAGCTGCACAAACCCGGACCCGGGTTGCGTTGGACCGGGCGGACCGCTCGGTACACCCGGCGACACCGTACGCATCGGGGTGGTGTTCGACGATGTCGTCAGTCTCTCGTAGTGTCCTCCGTTCAGCGGCGGACTGTAGGTGGAGCTGGAAGCGCTATTAATCACACTAGCCGAACCGTTCGAGGCCGAGTAAATACTGCTGCTACTGTAGCTCTGTACCGGTGACTCGTACGGTACGGGCGAGTGTGTCCTGTGGTGCTGGTGATGCTGCTGCTGCTGATGCTGCGAGTGATGCGGGTGATGAGGATGCAGATGATGAAGCTCACCCGGATAGACGAGCGGCGAGGGTGAGGGAGATGCGGCTTGTTCTTCACGATCGTGTAGCCGATCGTGACCATGGTGATAGCTGCTCTGGTGCGGTTGCTGCGCATGATGCAGATGATGATGGTGCGGGTGATGGTGGAGATGGTGGTGGTGGGGCAGATGGTGGTGGGCAAGTTCCGCATGTTCCGCCTCCTTCGGTTCCTGTTCGAGCGGCTGAGATCGTGAGGTGGGCTCGGGTGGCTCGGGAGCAGGATTCTGGGAGCTCGAGTCGGGACTGCAAGCTGTACCGTAGCGTTGTGACTTCTTGTACGAGTAGGCCATCTCGGTTGGGGAGGTCGGTGGAGGCGTGGCGTTCGGTTGTCGTCGATGCGGGTCATCGACCGACGGTGCCCGATTGTTGCCGGTTAGGATGGTTTCCAGAATCGAGCTCGAGCTTGGTGGTGTGTAGCGAATGAAGGTGGCCGGTGAGGTTGATGTTGGTTCTGCCTCGTAGTAGCTCTTCGTCAGCGGGACCACAACCGTCTCGGGCGTGGTGTCCAACACAATGACGGTACTCGTCGCGGGTGTCACCTCACGCATTCCAGGTCCCATCGGTTCTACACCAGCAGGTCCAATCGTTGCCACGGCTTCCACCTCCCGTTCGGTAGCCTCCAGCTCCGGCTCAACCTTGAAGTTCTTGCTGTTGTTCTTGAACTCGTACTTCAGCGGCATCTTCATCTTCACCTTCCGGTACTCATTCTTGTCGCAAGGTTCAGTCGTGCTCACCTTGTGCTGTCCAACACTCGTCTCCTTCGGCTCGATCGCCTTCTTCGAACAGTCCAGCACGTAGTTGTGTTCGCTCTCACTATCACTCGAGTCCTCCGGAGGTGTGAACCCATCCTCATGGTATCCATTGCTGTGGTAGCCCTCATCCGACCGTACCGATCCATCGTTCGGTGTCAGCTGATGTTCGTACGCGGTCTCCTTCGTCTGCGAGATGGGTGAGTCAGCATCCACCTCCTTTACGCTTTCCCGCAACAGTGGACTTTGCTCGCGGATCACAATGCGTATGGGGGATCGATCTCGCAGTGACTCCTCCGCTCCAGTAGCTGATCCCACCGTTACGGAACTACCATTCCGAGGTTCCCTCAGAACTGTCTGATGCAGAGCGTGATGCTTGGCGGAAGGAACATGACCGCTCGTTGGTGGAGCTGGAGGCGATGGACTCGGCGTTGGCGTACTGCGTACCATCGCCGGCAGGTATAGGCCCATCACGTGCTTCACATGGTTGTAGGCCACCTCCGGTGGGACGGGTTGCTTGTACGTCTTCTTTACAACCTCCTCGCGACAGATGGAGTAGGTCGCTCGCTCCGGATCGATGTCGTACCCGAGTCGCTTCGCGAAATCGCGACAGTACCACACCATCAGCTCCTCGTTCGGCATGATGTCACGTATCGTGTAGAAGTAGATGTGTTCCTGATGCTGGCACGCGACCAGATTCATCACCGAGAAACTGTACGCGGACGCTACGTACCGCATCCAGTTGGACTGTGCTGTATCCGAACCGTCCAGATAGTAGAAATCACTGTCCTTAAATATCTGCAATTACGAAGAGAGAAAGAACGTTTTCATTGAGGAGGAGGTTTCGGGACGCTTCGAGTGGAAGCTGTACGACATCTCATGTGTTGTATATTACAAATCGTGTTCATAAGTACCTTGATATTCCCATAGGAAACATGTCGTAGTTCCTGCACCTGCACGGGTTTAGTTATGGGGTTAGATGGCGATGTAAGATTGGAATGCCACGTTGATGGGTTAGGAGGTTCAGAATTAGAGTTGTTTTGATTGTTTGTTTGGTTTTTGGTTTGTTTTTGTACACGTCAGTTGACACGAGAAGCAGGAAGTTGATGTTATGGAAAAAAAGAAAGAAACATAAAGAGAAAACATAGATTATAGACAAAGTTGAGGGTTTTTATGTGTTCTGGGCTGTACAACTAAGAGCTTATATGTATATTCGCTACGCTACGATGGCTAATGGGAAGTAGACGGCAAACAAAAAGCACCAGCTTCCAGACAACCGACAACAAAGGCGCACAGGGTCAGTACAAAATTAACCAACATACGTCCTCAGCATACGATCGTCCCCGATTTGTCCCCGACAACAAAGAAATGGCGGCGAAAGTGGTATCCACTACTACCACCGAGCAATCAAACAAAAAAAAAGCACCGTCTGCATTATGCTTTCGAATTTTCTCTCTCTCTTCCGTGGTCGATTTTTCCCATTCGCCGCTCTCGCTCGCCGTCCCCGCTGTGTGAGAGATGGCTTGGAAAATGCTTCCTTATGGCGCTGTTATCATGTGAGTGGGAAGGAGCAGAGTGTGTGGGAAACGAGAGAGAGAGTAGACGGACAAATCCGTCAATCGTCGACATAAAGGCAACCCATTCCATCGTGGGGTAGGTTTGGGTTTGCAGCAATGCTTTACCTACACGAAAGAAAGAACTCCAGACGAGCTTTCTTGAAATTTGACGTCGTCAGTGAACATTAATTCATAATATGTTTTCTTGCAGAAGGGAAAACATTTCTCTATTGCGTGCACTTCGGGTATAACTTTTCCGTTCGACAGGATCCTTCGCTTGTACAATATTGTCTACGATTCAAACTACCACCACCACCTAAGTCTTTGGGGAAGAAGAAAAAAAGATGACCAATAGACAGAGCAAAGCGGTAAATTCCTTTGTCTAGCTGTACTAGCTTTCTTATGCTAAAGAAGATTGCAAGAATTATGGTGCTTACCCTCCAAAAGTATCGCCATAGCTGTTTGTCACTGGGATGGCTCGGTGTGCGGACACCCTCGAACGGTCCAAATCTGGTACCCCGAGGGATGACTCCCGTACTCCACACTCCTTCAGTCTGTGGGAAGACAGAGACACAGAACGGTTAGAACTCTTCAATCCTTTGGCTATCCGTGTGGGGGCCACCTTACCGTAGATGTGGGCGTCGAGAGGACGAGGGAGGGCTTGAGCGTCAGGCTGCGGGGTAGTGTCTTTTCCGCCCGTCCCGGTACACCCTTCTCGCAGGGCATATCCGGCACGATGTAGACGGCCAGCCGCTCGAAGTCTTCCTCTCGCATACGCGTAACATCGTAGTCCTGCTGCGCGTTTGGCGTAACGCTTCGAGGGGGATTCGCTCCAGACATTTTGATTAACTGCTGGAAAGAAGGAAGAAAAAGCATCATAATTAGTGAACGTGTGTATATAAGCATAATGGGGAGGTAGGCGGAAAACAGACACACGCACACGCGGAAGTGAACCGTCACGCAAATAAAGGCGTCACAGAAGGCAAGAATCGATTGCAAGTTTTTCCACCTGTCCACGTCACCAACCCTACCACCACAGTGTGATGGGTCGCAATAGGGAAAATGGCGTCGAGCATCCTCCACACCTGCCTTTGCTCGTTTTGCTTTTGTTGTCTCAAGGTGAAGTGCCAGTGAAAGGATGCATTGCCGATGAGCGTACGATGCGGATGTCCAATCCGTTGAGCGTCCTTGCAGAGAGCGACGCGTATATAGGTTGCGTGAAAGCGGGGAGGGGGAGAGGGAGGGGGGCGGAGGGAAAGTGAGTGGGAGGGGAAGGAATGAAAAATCCGACTCAAGGTCAGCAGTGAGTGCGTGTGGGTTAGAGCGGGAAACCTCCCAAACCAGGCAGGCTGTGTGTGAGAGAGAGAGGAAGTGTATGTGTGAGCGAGCCAGCGCCAGTGCAGTTATGCAATCCCTCTAATCCTGATGCAGCAGCAACGAAATGTGGTGAGCGCGTATGCGCTTCTCGAGTGACGCTCGGATGACGCTCCAACCAGCCTGGCCACCCGTTCGGCGTGCACTTCCTTTATACGAACGGGAAGGGAATAAATGCAGCTTTACGCTTGTTCCCTATTGTCCGTGGTCGCGACTATGACTTGTGGTGGTGGGGAAAAGCGGGGTGTTGATGAGGGAGAAGATGACAACGGAACGTAACGTTACGTAGCAGCCCCATTTCTGCGTGGTGAAGTATCCACGGCGTCTACTGCAGAAGCGTAATTTATCGATTCGGTACGATTTCCCAACAAGATTACCACTGGAAAAATGGGTGTCCTGTGTTTTTTTCCTTTCCTTTCTCCTCTCTTTAGCAAAGGTGGTGGCTTTTTATAGTTTGCAATGGTAATTTCCTGACCACCCCCTTGTTGGTACTCCATACACGCAATGTACACGTTCCTGTGTGTATGTGTGTGGCTGGCTAGTTGACTGATTTACACCAGCACGAATGAAAGTGAAATATCAAAGGTCAGACCAAATTAAACTCGTCACACGTTACACTCTAACCCACTAGCTCACCCGCTTCTCCTACTTAGCTCCCTTCACACAAAAACCAACAAATGTCCATGGGGTCCTTTTTAACTTATCGCCGATAGGGAGGTTTTGTATTCGAATTTCAAGGATAACACGCAAACCCAACTGCCATCCGGCAACACTTATGCAACGATACTGCAGCGATGCATCAAACCACAACTGCCGGTACCCACCTTAGAGCGTTACGGAAACGGTTGACACAACCGATGAGGACACACTTGAAGGTGGAGGATAGTTTCGACACTTTTTCAAACCCGATTACACACCCTGGCATTCTTGCAAAACGTAAGAACACACCTCTGCACGTGTGCCTGTTATGGTGCGAATGTGTCACCAGTTTGGCACCAGCATCCAACACCGTACGCAAGCATGCACGCACGCACGCACGCACTACTGACAGACAAATGTCACCGGAACAGGGAACCGCTTCATCGCGGAAGCGGTGAACACTTTAAAAGCACGAGCCGATCGATCGACGCACGGGACTACCAGGACTAAGTGGACGGGCGTGTTGCGGGAGGGATGTGTTTGCTCTCATTTTGACAGCAGCACGAAGCATTCCAAACCGACCGACCGCCCGACCGAGAGCCGACGAAACTCCTCCACTACTGACCCAGTTTATGGCACGGGCGAAAATCCTTCCCTTGTTGCCTTATGTCACTCTTTCGCACTCGTAAGGGGTTTTCGTTGGGATAGGTCCGGGATGCAGACCTATCCTCTCGCGTTTGCTTTCGTTATCGTGCTATCACGTTCATTCCTAAACGGAACGGAACACTCGGGAGCCGGAGATGAAATCAGAGCACTTGGCTCTCGTTTTGCAGCATCCTTCCAGAGATGGCGAGCGCGTGTACGAGCAAGAGGGAGAATGTATTTGTATCCCTTTTTGGTTGTTGCTAGAAAAAACAGTGCTCCCAAACATTGTGAAAGTACTCGCAGCGACTAAGAGCTATCAGGAAGGATATGTTTTTATTTTTTAAGGTTTTTTTTTTGCTGTTCACCCATTTCACTCTCGCTTTGAGTAAGTTTTTTGTGTCTCTCCACTGTCCCATTGCGCATAAACAATCGTCAATTGAAATGAAAACCGAAGCACCGAACGAAGTAAGCTCACCCCCCCAAAACCGCGTCTTTGTGTCTTGGAATGTGTCTTTTATCCCAAAACGAAACCAAAACAATCACGCTTGTTTTTGCTGTTGCTAGGCTACATTTTACTTTTATCATCCCCCACACCCCACGCCTCCCATCCCCCAAAAATACATTCGCCAACGGGGTTTTGCGTGCGTGCCCTGCAAAGGGTTGCAAATAGGGTGCACCGTAATGCAAACCTACGTCCAACCGGTCAAGCGGCAATTGAGATTCCTAATAAACTTTCATCACTTTATTTTTAGCAAAAACTACCGTCCGCCGCCCCGCACTATTCTCTACCGGTGCTTGGCAGAGGGTCCAAGCGTACACAACGAGAGCGAGATGAGATGGCTCGCAGACAAAAACCCTGCCCACGTTCAACATCGGCCGATCGTAGCAGACTTTTATCGCCGGGAAGGAAGCGCCAATGCAACCAGGGAAGCAAACATCCCCTGCCGATGCACCCTAAAACTGTAGCCAAACAGGAAAAACCTTCACAACATTCTTAACCTCCTCCCCCCGTTTTCCACCCGGGGGTGGCGTTCCGTTCCGTCCGGTGATCTCTAATCTCTTCTTTCCCTTCTAGCTCATTCTCTCTCGCTCTTTTATCCACCCCGGTAAAGGGGGCAGACATTTTTCGCACCGTCGGTCGCCATCTTGATCGGTGCGAATTTTCACCCCACTTCCCCCTCTTCGCGGTAGGGCTTTGCCAAAAAACCGCAAACTACCAGGATCGTACGATCAAGGTTAGGGCGTTACGAGCAAAACCTATCGTTGAATGACCGTTTTCAAGTTTGAAAGCTGCAGTTTGAAATAAAAAAAACACTCCCCTGCTGCAACGCTCATCTCTTCCTCATCCCCGTTTTCCACCTTTTTCCCCACGGGAACGGGCAGGATGACAGATAGATGATGGCGGAACAAATTTTCGCACGATGCGCGTATGCGAAAAGTGAAGGTTAGCGGACAAATCATGTGAGCAGATGCTTGCGATGGAGTAGACTGCATCCTCCCCCGTGGGGGCAGTGGGTGCATTATGCAAGTGGAAGCGAATGGCACTGGCGATGAATGGCAGCAGTTGGATACACATCCATGGTGGACGTTATGTTAATAATCAAGCGATAACTTTAGAACTTATTGATTCAGATTTTAATAATAAATAGCTTCAATAGTTCTACAGTAGTTTTTTTAAAGAACTTTGAATATTCTATAAGATAAATATAAAGATGTTTTGTATCCAATTCCTGGAAAATATCAATCATTTTCATTAAGCGGATAATAAAAAACTTCATTTATTTTCTCCAGTTCTGCACTTCTACACTTCTTCTTCACATATTACAGCAAAATATTATTGTTAAAAAGCTTAAAATGTTTCTAATCTCTTTACACTTTGTGTGCTGCTTACCTAAAATGTTCTTCAATTATCAAATATTGGTTTCACTTTTCTTCTAACTGAATAGCTGCTAAACGCTATCACCTACTGCTATTCACTCACACACTCACACAAAAGGAGGCAAATTTATATGTTTTACACAGAAACAATGTTCTTTTCAGTTGCACCTTCACCCTTCTGTCAACCGTACAGCAATGTAATAGACAATTAACGATCGTACCGGCAGTCATAGGTTTGTGCCGGCATTGCACCATTGCACCATATTCTAACCCCACACGATGTGCCCCACTCACACAAACACACACACACACACCCAGAGAGCAAAACAAAAACGGTCCGTTTTGCACCGCACTCGAAACTAATCATCGCGCGAGTCGATACCGTACTGGCGAAACGTATCGAGCCCCGGGTGTTCAACCACCCCCCGGCACTACAACAACAGCAGCAGCAACAACAGCGGCAACACATCCGATGCGCGGTGCGATACGCGACGAAAACGCACGCCGATTGATGCGGAAAAGCGAGAACCGGTGCGCATTTGCCAAAGCGGAAACTTAACGCAAAGCGCCTATCCATCCGGTATGTGGCATCCGGCACTCGGGTTTCGTTACTGATCCCAACAAACAAACAAGCAATTCCATGGCACACAGAAGCAAAAAAACAACATATTACTGTACAAACCACGAGATGACAGTCGGACTGACAGCAGCCGGAGAACTATTGCCGAAATGTTCCTTACGCCAAACCGTCCATTAGATGCACGGATTCTTTCAACCTTGAGAATGCTGTGGTATTTGTTATACGTTCGCGTCAATTGGAAATCTCTTCCCACCACTATACTGTCCGGCGATCGGTTGCAGTTTGAGTGCATTCGGCCGCTGTAGTACATGTGTTGTAACAGGCGGGAAGATCGCCGTTGCAAACACACAGTCCGGCCGATTGGCCACTTTTTATGGGTTATAATTAGGCGCAAGGGCAACACCGTCGCCTAGTTGCACCGCTCTCCCGAATTTCTTGCCCTTAAATAGTTTCTCCTCTCACGCAGACGCTTGGTGGGGGCGATCGCGTCACCGCTTGCATGCGAATGAATTAGAAAATGGAAGTGTACGCGTACGTCAATATTTGAACAGACGGGACGGATGATTGCATCGCTGGCAATGCACTTACAACTCAATTCTCCTCCGTATTGGAGAAGAAAAAAAGGCAACAAATAAAATGCTATTCAAATTAATTTTAAAACCACGCACCACGTGTGCGATGGAGGCGCCCAGCCTTTTGTTTCAAACACAAATACACAAAAATGAGGAATATTTTTTTCAACATTGTCCCCGCTCAAGTACAAAACATATATTTGCAACGCATCTATTATTGCACTATCATTGCAATAACGAGGCGACCTTCACACAGCGGACGCATTTCATCCACGCGCCACCCACCAGCGGGTGTAGTGCATTCGGCTGGACGATCTAATCAGACAAGGCACGTGACAATGGAAACCGTTTTCTCGGCCTCGCGTACACACACACATCCGCACCACAACGTTGACGTTTGTTCGTGCGGGTAAGTGATACGAGATATCGTTATCGAGTTGGATATGTACATATTTTTTGTTTTGTTTTCGCCCCAACTAACACTGACCTTGAACATCGGTTCTCGAGACCAAACCATCGATGCGCCGATCGTTCCCTTAGCCTGGATGCGTTGATGGAGATTAACAAGAACCGCTGCACCAATTGCTTGAAGATTACGGTTGATCAAGGGGAGCAGCGTGACGATCGGGGGGGTTTGGTGTTGCACTTACTTTCACTTGTCAACTTGTATTGCGTCGCCGTTTTTATGAGGCTGGTTTAACTTTTATTTTCCCCTTTTCAACACACTATCCGTGTCCTGGGTGACATCTTACCCCGTGCATGAAAACACTTAAAAATAGCACACTATGAGTTGGGGATTAGCTTCGAATTTGCGCATAATAAAAAAACTCAACAAACTGAAACTGTAAGGGAAACGAACTTTTTTGGGATAAATTCAAATCCCAAAATGGATGCAACGTAACGGCCGTGCAACAAAATTCCACCTAACGATCTTCGTTACCGCAATGCAACTGATCGTGTGCGGTGCGCGCAAAATATCGGTCTGGATCGGTGAGTACCCGTGAGTGCCGTGTTCTCGCATACTGACGCCCTTCGCTTGTGCATATTCCCGGTTTGCGTTCCCATTATTTGCTCGTCTCTATTTCTTTTTTCTATTTTGACATCTAATGACTAGAAACATCTCCTTCTACCAAGAGGAACTTGTACAGTGCAATCCGTATAAGGGTTTCCCGAGAGCGTTATCAACGCGTG
>KI424293.1:0-11709 GCA_000473375.1 Anopheles culicifacies
AAATATTAAGCTGCATTTGAATTGCGTTCAATTGAATAAAAATTGTTCCCCATTGACAAATCCTATACCAAAATTGGCTCGAATGGATTCATTCAAATCGATACGTATGCGAGTGTGTAGTCAAAAGCATGGCATCCACCAGGCATTTGCCCTACTGTTCGCCCTCACCAACATCATGCTAGAGAGGGTCGTGAAATAGAGCGGATGAAAATATATTAAATTCCAATACAACGCTGTTAATTAAACAAACCTGTATCCATTGATTAAATTACTCGAGTACCAATGCTGCTTTTTTTTTTTTGTTGGTGTGTGCTGAACACGTCATTCTTTCTACATACAGAATGGAGTTGCATGTATTATTTTTTGTTCTTATTTTTTGCTTCGCATTCGTTATTGATTTACTTGCTTTCCCACTTTTTTTTATTCACTCGTTTTGCTGAGTTTGAAGCTTAAATTGAAATTGACCTCCAACATGTTACGAAAATTCGAGATACTGCATTTCACTTTTAGATTAATTTGTTGCCCTTTTCCATCAGATTGGCGTTAACCCCGTACGGGCAGGGTGGAAAATAATTTTTAAATGAATAACTAAGAGCAGAGGGTTTATTTATTTTTTCTCCACCAATTGAGGTACTGAAGAATGTGATGCTAAAAAATGTTTTAAAAATCCTTGAAGAATAGCTAACAGCGATCTTTTGCTCTACGATATGCTTCTAAACGGTTCGGATATCGACAAGAGTCGACTCTAGGATGCTTCATTGGTTCATGAAAATACGAACCTCCAAACAAAAGCCTTCTCTTCTTGCATCATTCTTGCTCCAATACGATACACAAAAAGAAAATTAAAATATCGAAGTTGAAGCCGAAGCAAACGGTGGTAATGAAAATCCAAACAATAAAAATTCATCCAATATTCATATTGGAAAACGAGATAATTGTGTTAAAAACGGAGTAGCGAAGGCGCCCGGGATGTTCCGTGCTTATCGTCCTTTCGTGTCCGTCCGTGTCACGCGGAAGCACCAAACAACGCACAAGCGCGAACACGAACAGATACTTCCTTTTCCGGGTCTTTTTTCCGCTCCCGTAAAGCTTCCATTTCCGGTTGACTTGCGATAAATGAAGATAATGCCGAAAAGCGAGAACCAAAAGTACGTGGATGATGGATAAAAAAACTCAAGCGAGAATAAAAAAATGGAAACAACACACACACGGAACTCATTGATGCTGCAAATGGGTTCTCCTTCCTGCCATCGGTGAATAAGTTTATGGGAAAGAGAAGGAGAAAAAAGAATGCACGGGTTCAAAGACCACCGGACAACAAAGGCCAATTTTGCTCATCGTGTGAATGGGAAAAATGGTGGCCGTTGGTTCGAAAACACAACAAAAAATCCAACACTGCCCTGGACATAGGTATCGGGGGTCATTTGAAATGAAAATTTCCTACCAATGTTCTTATGAATCGACTGCCGCACTGTTGGAGAAAAAAAATGGTTAGGAGCAAACTGTCCTAACGGGTGTTGGGAAACCTTTTGCCTTTGCTGCTCGAGCATTCCGGGATTCCGCTCAAAGTGGGGTCCTTGTGCCGGAATAGTTTACATATTCTTTTGCCCCATTCCTGGTGAATCCTTCATCGAAATCGTTGAAGAACTTTCCCATCCAAATGTCTCCCGCCATCGGTGAGTCCTTTTTTCGAGTCCCTGCTCCACACACAAAACTCTCAACACTACCCTTTCTATTAGTCAATGTATTATTTCGCATCGGTCCGTTGGTTGCTTACTTTGAAGATTGTATTTTCATTCCCCATAGCTGCCCCGTGGGATCTGCTCCTTGAGGGCACACCCTGGAATAGAACAAAAATGAAGCAAAAACCCGAACGATCTATCGATGCCGTACCGAGAACTGATTGAAATGCGCAAAGCGTATCCAGCAAGACAACCGTCCGGCGTGACCTTCCTTGGGCTTTCGTACCCGGGTTCTTGCTAATCAGAACTTTCTCAGCCGATCCAACACCCACGGGAGCTACTTCGGTGGGCGAATTTCACTAAGGATCTTCGGCCTCCCTCCCCAACAAGCAAGCATTCGCAGCGAATAGTGACGATGTTCAAGGTTTATCCCAGCCGTTTGTTGGATAAACTCTAAAGCACTGAGAATGGCAGCAGAAAAAAAACACCTTGAGAAAAGAAGTAGCTTCCCAGCTGGCAGATGTTGATGTTGTCCCGATAATGGCGTGACACTGGTGTTCACACTCGAAGGACCGAGGTGAGTCACGTGTGGAAAGGTGTGGGTGAGTTTGGACATTCGCCATTGCGCCGAGATTTTCCCATTCCCCAGTCCAACCGGGACTGTTTGTTTGTGATGAGATTTTATCAGGTCCCGACGTGTGAAACGATAAGCTACCGTAGGAAGGACATCTTCATCGATGGCTACCGGTGTCTCGAGTCGCCTCTCCAAAGAGCGCATTGTGCAGAATTATTCTACAGCACTGTTTAGAATTACCCCCCATTGAACTTTCGGTGAAGTACAGAAAGAGAGACCCGTAACATCGGGGATGTTACCGTACCGGGGATCAATCATGGTTAGTGAATTTTGAAAACGAACACGTTAACACGATTTGCGATCGAGGAACAATTTGCTCCAAAACCCACAGTCGAAGGAAAGGCCGGTCCGGTATTCTATCATACACGGGTTTGGGGTTCTTGTTCAATTCATTTCAATCAATTTTTGCTGAACAATCGAAGCATGCGTTATCCTGCTGGAGTGCTGCTGTTGCTACTGGTGATGCACAAAAAGGGCTAAGAAGTGCCTTGTCGTGGAGAATCGACATCAACCGTAACAGATTTCGAACGAATTCCGTACCGAAACCGTAGTTAGACATTGATGAATGAATGGCCAAAGGGGCAACTTACCGCCAGGGGGCCTGTTTGCTGAGGACATGTTTAATTTGACCGTAGCGGTGAATCAATTTCGCAAGCAATGCGTGTTGTGTGCTGTATTCTTACGATTGGGATTTTCAAAGATTGCATTCTTGTCCGGTGGCGATTTCTCATTAAAACGACTCCTGATTAATGCAAACGCATGTTCTTGGGATTGCGGTATTGGAATGTATGTTGCGTACTTATTTAAACCGTGAGTATCCTTCTTTTTGGGGGGAAAATTCAATTAATTAAGGAAACCAATTTCGAAGAATATCAGAATACTCACAAATAATCAAAGGAATGACTTATCCAAGACTTTTCCAAGACTTCCAACAAAAAACCAAGAAGAACATTAATTTAGACAAAAGAAGATTCAAGAATCTTTGAGGTTTGATTAATAAAATGGATCAAGATTAATGTGAAGGCATCTTTGAGAAACAGATTTAAAACCCGAGAGTTCCTTATCTGGATTACTAAGGAATGGGACCTGAAGAATTTAAATCCGAACTCCGGATTCAGAAGGTTCCAAAATTTGGAATTGAATCCGGATCGCTCCAATTCTAGAATTCAAGGTCGAGAGGAAGGCAATGTGGAGTCTGCTTTTGTTGCGGCCACGATTTCCTTCATGCTAAGGTCCTCCAAAGAGCATAATCCGCCACTGTTCTGAACAGATTCACAAAGCGAATAAAACTGTTCGTTTATTTGTGAAATTTAGGGCTATAACTTTTATCCAGCTCCTTTGTGCAAACTTCAAAGAGATCACAGGAAGAAGAAACAATCCGCCATATTACCGAACAATTAATCATCTTCAAAACCATCGATTAAAGCTGATTTGTTTATCCGATGCTAACAAAGAAATAAATATTTTCACCTTCACACGCTTCCCCACCGATCAATATTATCTTGCCATTTCCCAGCTGGAGAAAAAAAAAACGCAAAACAATGCGTATCTGTCGGCCAAGTTGTAATCAGTTCCGAACCGACCACACAGCCGGCTCACAAGTGTCACTTTCGATCGCCCACCAGTCAACCCGTCTGACAAATGATGGATTAACCGAACCGAAGGCAACCGGCGGGCTTTCCGACCAGAAATCCAATTAATCGTCGATTATATCGAATAATTGCATCCAGCCTACGCAATCCTTCTTGGGGGATTTTTTTTCTCCCTCGCTCTCTCTCTCTCTCTCTCTCTCTCTCTCTCTCTCAAAAGAAGGCAAGATAGGAGATTAAGCGGTGGAAAAGAAAACATTTTCACGCCTTTAGTCGATTGATGGATTAGGGGAACGCTAGCCAAGGAACCTGCTGGACTTCTGTTTCCTTCTGTCACTTGAATAGAAATTTATGCTAATACCACTCTGGCGAGACCCGGAAAATCTACTTTTAATTTTCCCCAGCTCCCATAAAGCGGTTGATTCACATTCGGACAAAACTTTTGCACATAAACCTTGTAGTTTAATATTCTTTCGCTAACCGTTTTGCGTATATTCAGATGCCTTGGTGCACAATTTTTCATTTGAAAATAAAACCAACCACCCTTATCGTGATAGCATAACCATCCCTTCGCTAAAAACTCTTCGCTACAAATACTGTTACTAATGGCTGAACCGTAAAAAATTGATTTCGCTAAAATTGAGCATCAATTTCATACTCCTGGTAGGGTAGCCGAAAACATCTCCACTTCGAGCGTACCCTTCAGTTCCGGTAGCACATTATAGTGAATTTTGCTCGTTTTTTTTTTTCATACTTCTGAAGGACCTTGAAATGATGCTCACGGTCGACTGGAGTGAACTTGAGTTTCCCTGTTCCCCCGGGGGTTTTTTGTTCAGAATGCGCGTATTATATTGCACAGCGTACTGCAAAATGCCTTCCGGGATTACACGCCGACACTTCCGGGAGCGTACCCAGTGCACAACAAAATGGACGGGGCAAGTGTAGCAGTGATTTTTTAATTTCACACTCGCATGATTGTCCAAATTAATGGCTCGGGCCGGTGTGAGCTAAAGTAAAAAATTGTGCATTACTTGGAAAATGTCCGAATGGGGGTTAATTTGTAGTTGAAACAAATAGTGTAAGCGATACGGCACGATCAAAAAAATTGGTTCTTGTTAAATTATTAAGCGTTCAATTAACATTTTTTTGAGTTTCGGATAAAAGTGGTCAATTAAATCATGAGGGAAACAGCAAAGGCATTAATTTGTATTCAAAACGTATCATGTCCTGGAGCGGATTACGTTTGTAAATTCCCCCAATAAAATAATAAAACAAAATATTATTTGTAAACATATGTCGAACCCCACGATGCTGCTTGTGCGTGCCAATCCTTTAAGGAACTTTTCGGGATTATACTCCAATAAGGTAATTTAATCTGCTGTTTCATGTCTTCCCTTTTCGAAATCGGCTTTCACACTCTACTGATCCGTTGTATCTCTCCTTAGAACAAACATCACCCACCCAAAGAAACCCGCCAGACACTAGTCACAGATAAATCTATTTCACTACCAACCTCCCACTAAACACGCCCGAAGTACGCATGGAACAGTTGCGATAACGACCCAAAGAGCGAAGGCAGAAGAATCAACATCAATGCCGAAAAGAATCCTTCCCAAACTTGCTTGCGTTTGATCTTTCGTTTGCCAAACAACGAAAAAGAAACCCCCAGCACCGGCACATACAGTGTCTGCAGTGGGAAAACAGCATCGGAACAGCATAAAAATGTTTCCCATCACGCGCCATGCTCATTATCATCATCACCATCAGCCATCATCTCTTCCGGCCGCCCCTTCGGTCGGCGCTATCTTCCATCGGTGGATTAGCATGGAAATTAAAATTCTAATGTGAATTTCGCCCACTTCCCCCTTCCGAGTTAGCCGAATTTCCGTTCCTTTATTAGCCCACCCTGTGACAGAAGAAGGGTTGCGGGGAAGGATCACGGAGCAACAAAAAAAAAAACGGGACGTGCATGTATGTGAGAAAGGATACGTGCCTCATCGCGTCGCAATCGTGATTGGCATCGTGTTCGCATATTTCCGACGGTTCCGTGGCGCGTTATCCGATATGATTAACTCTTTCTACCCACCGCTCGCTTCGAACTTTCTGCCGCATGTTTCCCACCGTGTCAGAAATTTTTCACACATTACCAAATTTCGCGCATGGGCTCATTGAATAAATATTAAACACACGCGCCATCAAACGACTTCCACGATCGTACGCATAAGCCCAGCTGATCTCAGGCTCTAGGTCTAGTCAAACGCTCATCCTCATCACTAGAACCTTCCGGCTGTAGCTGACAAAGTTGACACGTGCCTACATTTTCTTGGCAGGCTTTCACAGCAGGACAGTGTTTGCTTAGGCGTGTATTGAGCGGCACCTATCAAACACCTTCGCGGATCTTACACCATTCGACAGGTCATCCGTTACAGGCCCTTCTGCCACACAGCCACCCCACATGTAGTTTGATGAATGCCTTTGCAAACACAACGGCCGGTATGATGGCGTCAATAGTAATGGCGTTGGCCATACACATACGTGGGATCAATATCAGATAAACTCACCTCGGAAACGGATGGTTGGAAGCTGAGCTCGCTACCAACGCAAATATTGGCTCGGTTCTGAGGAAATATAACAACGATCAGAGCGGAAACGAGCGAATATGAAAGCCTTCGGTTAATCAAATTGAAATTGAAAGGAGTAGATTAACATTATGTAAACATTATATCGCAGACAACATATCTGCTGTTGCTGGCAGATATTTCAATTCGCATTCAAATGATGCAATTTGTACATTTCATTTAGTATTCTTAGAAGTACCTTCTAGCAGTAGATTTCAGCGGAATACACATTTTGCATAAAAAAATCCATTCCTCAAAAATTTACCCTTAAATTCGTTTAGTACAAGTGAGCATCAGATACTAACAAGCATGATAGTACTAGCATGTAACTGCTTCTTTTGGAAAACACTTGGGCCATTAAAGGCTGATATTCATATTTTATTATTCAGTGTTGTAACCAATAACTCATATTAAGTTTTAATTTGTGATGAGGTTTAGGGATATCGTGGTTATCATCTATCGTTTTTAAAAAAAAGTTGGACATTTTATAAAGTACACTAAGTGATTCCAAATATTTTTCTGACTCTGAAAGAGACAGTTAGTCTGAAATGAAATTATTGCTTTTGTGGGTCTCAAAAATATTAGCCATACTCAGAGATGGGCCAGATAATTCTAAACTTTTCTCAGATTGCCATTAAAACATTAATTAACCTTATGACTGTGGAATCAGTTTCGACTATGTCAGTAATGTTTATTCAGTTTTCCAATTTCTTATATTTAAGAATATACATAATGGATGCATAAAACAAAAATTTATAGTATTTTCCAAACACAAAGCAATGAAAAAAATCACTTTGGAAACAACATTTCAGTAGAACACTGTTGAGGAGGTTTTATTACAGAATTTTCATATAATCAATATGATTATCTAATACTATTTTTACACTCACACGGCAAGCAAGTTGCTAATTTTTTCTGAATTATCATTCCACTTCAACCATGATGAGACATTTTTGACAACATTGTTACTTCACACAATTGGGAAGGTCACACGTAACGCCCCATCAAACCGAACAGAAAGTTCCATTGTAAAGCGTAACTCACGCCACGCTCTAGCGCAACGATTTGCAAATGTTTTCCCATTTTCCGTACGGTGTCAAAAATGAATCTCACAACCAACCATTATCACCGGAGCGGTTTTTATTAGGACAACCTCCGTCCATCCATCAGCACAACGGATCTTTGATCAATGAATGGCGTCGGTGTCGTCGAAGCACCACAATGTACGGCCCTATCGGAAGTAACATTTCGGTGCCATCGACACCAGCACTCACCGGGAACCAACCAAGGGATAAGGAATAAAATTTAATATTACAAATACTTTCGATCATCTCGTTCAACACGTGCATTCCTGGGGTCTTCTCGGGGTCGGTGTTTGGTATTTCGGCGATAGAAAGCCTCCTGGCTGTGGAAGAAAAGGTTCCTCGTCCTTCGTTTTTTTTTTTCTAGCGCAAAAGGTTCTTCTAATCGACAAACGCAAGAATCCTTCACCCGGTGTAGTGTGAGCGGCAGGATTCATTTGCTTTTCAATCCCCTTTGTAGATTTTCCGTATGAAAAGTGTCTTCTATTTTTCATCCTTGCTTTGGTGCGATGCGATCGTGTTTCCTACTGGGTGTGCCAGCCCCTACATTTTTTTTGCATCCCTTCCAAACCGTGATGGACGGAGTGTGGAATGATTTGTAACGAAACCTAACACATTTCACACTCCACGCACACAGTGCGTAACGAATTTACGCAACACACGAGGGTTTTAATCACTTTAACAAACAAAGCGCACGCAGGCACGCATCGGCATTGCTATGGTTTGCGCTTTAACGAATCGATTCGTGAAAGTTGTGGAATGTAATAGGAAGGAAACAAAACTAGCACCAAACACACGTACGCAATGTATGTGACTTTTCCGTTGGAAAGAACTTTTTTCCCGCTTGTGTGTCCTTTGTGTACCGCACTGTACACTCTTTTTCTACACTGGATCCGTCCATATGGTGCCCGAACGAAAACGGAACGCAAAAGTGATGCTGTGGCACACACGTGTGGCCTTTCGGTCAGGATCTTCTCCTTTGTTTCGTATCCGGTGCGTTCGTAATCCTGTGACCCGTGCACACACTTGTGTGACCGAGCGCGATATGGTAATAGGAGACACGTCCAAACATGATTACAATTATGCTGAATGAGAACGCACAGCCCACCAACGGTTCTTTCGGCAACAGGAAAGAAAAAACTTGTAACAACTTGCGATTGGATGATCGTTCCTTGCTACCCACACCATCATATCATACAGATCAGTATGTGATTTGATAGCCAGTTAGGATGAAATGAAAATCTATGCCGTTCACCAAAAATTCCGGTCTAACAAACCCCACCGTTTGCTGAATCGCTGAAAAGCCACGTTAGAAAACTATCGTCTGCTGGACTATGGTTGTAGTTGTGTGGAAAAATAAAACAATACAGACAAATCCTCTGTAACTGGTTTTTCTGTTATCCTTTCTGCAACAAGGGTGCCAAGTCTCGGGCAGAGTAGCGTTTTCAGTGAGCCGAATAGATAGCTCAGAAAAGCAAACAGAACATAAAAACCCTCCCGAAAGAGGAAGCATCACGAATCACGCAAGCACCCTCAAAAATAGCACAAGGGGATGGAGATGTCCCTTGTTGCGTACTGCAACGGGCTGCACTCGTCTATCAGCTACCGGTTCGGTCGGTTTTCAACAACGGGGAAAAAAAGGCCTCTAGCCTGGCCGCACGCCGGAAAAGCCGAAAGGTGTGCAACGAAATACAACACCCAGCTGTCGTCCCGAAACGAGGTGATGTGCGCAGTAGCATAAATTATGCTACGGGGATGTAAACGTTTGATTAGGGCTGCTGGTGTATGTTTGTTTTATACGGGAGGAATTGCATCCTGACGGAGTGTATCAATTGGCATTAGATTGATGGAATGTTTATTGCGTCGTTTTGGGGTTTTTCCTTTTCTTTTTCCTCTGCATGTGTGTGTGGTCAATTTATGTTTCTCTCCTACACGAAGAAAGGTGGAAATCGATCGATTATCTCATCAACAAGCGGTAGCATTATTGTACCTTTGAGGGTACGCAAAACACTTTATCCGTTGTCGGAGAGAAAGAAACAGAATCGCAAAAGCAAAAGAGAAAAGATGCCTGAGATGGCGTAGTTATTTTTTCCACAAAGCCATAATCGGATCAAGGAAGGCAATCAACCCCAAAAACGTTGAAATGCGAAAATGCGTCGTACAAATGGGCAAATGATTGACAGACAAGGGAACCTCCGGAAAAAAGGAGGTTTAAGGCCACGTAAAAGTGAAAGCATTCCATTTTTCCCGGGATTCCCCCCCCCACCCCCCTCCCTCTTGGATTCGACCCAAAGAAGGGGTTTGCGCATTGTTTTTAAGCATACGTCATTCACCATTCTTTAAACTCCTTGCAAACCCCTCTTTGTGCCACTGAACGATCACCCAGGGCGGCTAATCGTTAAAATAGTTTTCACTTTTCCTCCACCTGCCATCATTTGTTTAAGGGTTGCGTTTGATGTCGAGTGGGCGTCTAAATGGTTTTCTGGTTGAAATTGCCTAAGCAATTTCATTCAATTATCACGCTTGGAATGCTTCCGAGTCCGAAGAATCAAGTATCGTTTACGTCAAACTCCCACCCCTTTGCACCCGAAAAAAAACGCTTCAAAAAGGATACCGATTGGACCTTTTTTGTGAGCCGTAACTTGCAAATGCAACAGCATTGCTCAGTTTTACTGAGAAAATCCTTTTCAAGGCTCAACATGAACGAGCACAGGAGAAGGTTCCCTTTTTTATCTGAGAAGCCAACGATTACGGGATACTTTTATCAAATTTCTGCCACCACCTTCAGAATTGTCTGCTTGCGTTTTCTGCTACTGTTACCGTAGCATAATCGTTGATGGTAAACATCAAAAGCATACGATTAAACGCTGTATAATCCAAATACGTTCCCAAGTGTCATTGCACGCTTACCCACAAGGGGCGGTCAAAGCTCCTAAACGATTTGACATTTATTCATGTTGCTTTATTTTTTCCAAAATAAAAAAAAACTGAAACATAATTAGAAAAAGATTGTTTGCAACTAATACAAAGCCAGATCCATTCAACCCTAGCACGGCAGAAAGCGATAAGATACATTGCCAATTTCCACGAACACGTCATACCAAGCTTACACCGAAACACTGTGCAATATCAATTTCTTCGAAGTTAAATTTGTTAAATAAAACGAATATTTGATTTAGAACCTGCTGCTGCATATGTGTGCCAAACAACAAACTGGCAAGCATTCGATATTGGAATCAAGTCACAGCAGCAACAAATGTATGTTACTCTGTACAAACACTTGCCCAACAGTGCGTTGATTTTGCTTGATTGCAACTGAGTGAAAAACAAACCGTTCTTAGTACACCGAATTAAAATTAAATCCCAATTTTTCTCTCCTTTCATGTGCTAGGAAGCAAGAAGGATTGGGCCAGAAAAAACCTTCGAGAGGCTCGTACAACAGCTTGTCTAACAAACAGCACACAGTCAATAAAAAGTACAGCCTCATGTGAAAATAATGACAGAAAAAGTAACTAAGCTCATACACTCGAAAGCAAATTAATAATCGTTTGCTGGAAGTACTCTTCTTCGAAAGCCACGAGCTATAAATAGGTGACATGTCACTGAATTGCCACTTGAATTAATTCCACATGAAGAGGTATTTTAGATACGTTATTAAATATGAACATATTTGCAGTCATTTTCCAATTGAAATTTAGAAATTAATTACTTTTCTGTTTTTTTATCGCTAGGATTTTTCATAAAATCACCCCAAAAGAATTCAAGACAACAAACAAAATACAAACAGGGCACAAAATATCACCAGTTTGGTTAGCAAAAACGAAGATCAAGAAATCAGGTGTGAGCGAGATGTCTAAGCTACCAAATACCGGAAGATGCATTCGTTTTGTTTGAATTTATCGACGAGAAAGAAATAAAAACATAAAAATAGAAGATAGTATGCAAAACTAAACTATAACCTGGACGACCCTAGAGCCATCGTTAACACAGAATAGAGAAGCTTCTGAAATTGTTTGTAAGGATCCAATCTGATCTACTCGCAAAAAGAAAAACAAGACGAAAAAGGCTAGGGCGTCCGGTGTCATTCACTTGACGTAACGTTGA
>KI424294.1:8442-18625 GCA_000473375.1 Anopheles culicifacies
GGCGTATCGTTCTAAGTCATGGTCTACCAGCTAAGGATGTCGAATGCAAGATAAGCGTAAAATTTAATTTCCGCCCCACGATTAGAACCGTTGCTTACGGCAGTGCGGTTATCTAGACCAAAGCGCTGCTCTATGATTTGGTTTCAGATTTAAATTTTTAAAACATATTCCATTCACCATCACTAAGATTGTTAATATAACGTAGAGTTATCAATTCCTATTCGTATGTATTCGGAAATTCTTTTCCAATTCCATTCAATCGGCTTATGCTAAGTTGTACTGGTACTTGAAGCAAACTGAAGTGTTCTTGCTTTTTTCCCCGCAAGGTACACTAGTGCACCATTCTTCACGGAAACAAACACGGAACAAAAAGTATCACGGCAAATTGTTCGCTTGCGCGCTGTCATTTTAAAATTCTTGCACAAAAGGCAGTTCATCCTTTTATTTCTTTTGTCTGCTTTCTTCTTTTCTCGATGTCATTTCATTTCTCGCGCAACCTCCGAGCCTTCCGACATTATCTGTGGATAGTTTAGTCTTATCGTTGTTCTCTCACCGACCTCTTATGTTTGTCAAGTGAAATGAACAGCGAAGAGAAGGGGAAAAAAGCATGGTAATGGTACCCATTCTGCTATCCTCCAATCGGTCGGAAGGACGTTCTCGCACTAGAGACGCTTGACCTCGTGGAAGAATCTGTGGCTTTCGTTTTTTTCTTTCTACTCTTCCCTTTCACGAATTGCACCGGAATGTGAAATCTTCCGGATGTCGTTCCGTGCCGTGTCGGCTAAAATGCAGCAGATGATGACGGGACGGATGGTTTCGGTGTTTCAAGCATCTTTCGCCATTTCGTGAGCGAAACGATGGCAAATGTGTGGCCAAGGAGCAGCACACTCTTTTATGGCGTAATTAAGAATGTGGTAAATGTGGCATCGTTTCGTCACGTACCGCGTAATGGGTGCTTCAAACAGTGGCGAAGATTAAAACCGGAAAAAGGACATTCATACACACACAGGAGGATGGTTCCGACGGTCGGTGTATGAATGTTGGTAGATTTGGTTAGGAACGGTGTGCTATCGGTATGTTTTCACCGGAAGTGTTCCTATTGGGTGTGGGTCCTTCTTTTTTTTTTATTTTCGAGGGAAATAGTATTGCTTATGTACATTCCATTCCACTGTGCTTTTAGTAGCTTCGAGTCAGCTCGAGAAAGTGGGAAGCTTGTCCTTTGTCTAGGATTGGTTCTTACGTGTGTTGTTCGAAAGTGGAGACGAGACATTCCTGCCATGCTGTATCGGACAAAGGGTAGCATGAATCGAATATTTGCTTTGAAAAGAATGCTCGGTTCCAAAACAACAAAGATCAACACAGTGGAAAAGTTGTCAAGCTCTCAAGTGTTCTTTTAGCAGTGGAGAACGGTTGTGTAACTCGCTTATTGGATTACGTGCGGCCGTTCGAAAAACCGCTTGATTCACTCACTGCGACAACACGTCGGTTTTGAGACAGAAATTGAGAAAAACACACACACACACACAGCTAAAGAAGAGAAATTCAAAACGACTAAAAATTCCGATATCGTTTTGCAGCGTACGACATCGGTAACATTCCGGACAGCAGCAGCATGTCACATCCGTTCCTTTTGTGTATGGTGGCCGCGAAACTTATACCATCCACCACCGAGAGGCTTAGGTAGCGTAGGAAGAAGGCGGCCCAAGACACCGACCGTGCTCTACATGCTTTTGGTGGTTTCATTTATCGCCATGTGGTGTGGCACCTGCCGTGGGCAGCACAAACATTTGATCCTCGGAATTGGCAAATTTGCATTGCGCGCACAGTGCTCCGGGGGTAGTGGCGGCAGCTGTGGTCGTCGTCGTGTTCATACTGCCGGGATGAACATTTAACAAGATCTGGTTAGATGTTAGATGACTTTCGCGTGGGAAACCAGCTCGTAACGAGCAGATGTGCGTGTTTTTCGAGCACGGAACGATGCTTAAAGATTGAATTCAATGTGAAGGATTGTGTAAATTAATGGTATACCGGTTGCTATTTCGAGGGAAAGAAAATAACCACCAGCCAAAGCCCTCCGGCATGGTGTGTGGACAGGAAATGTGAAAAAAGCAAAGCTAAAGGACTTCTTTCTTCGGGGTAGTGATGGGCATACTGGCAGTGAGAATGAATGAGAGAATTAAATATTTTATGAGTGAGTGAGTTATTTCGAATTTCTCCAAAGAGTTGGAACTCACTCATTGAGCTGTAAATTAAGAATGAGTTGTGTCGCTCTCACAGCAGTCATTCAACTCACTTCTTCTCTACTGACATGTCTCATTGTTTGAATTAAAATTAATTTAGAAAATAATTTAAACCTTTTTAATTTCCCATTACTCTTAATGAACGCTCGAGGCGATCAGTGCTATTAATTTTGTATCGTTCATATGGGATTGTAATAGTTAAAATAATTAATTGATTTTGGAGCGGCTAAGAAGAATAATTGATTTTGGAAGCCTGTTTGAAGAAGAGTAGCTTAACATAGTGGCAAAGAACATTGTAATCCTGGGCCTCATGTGGCAAGACAAAGGATTGAATACGCATCGTTCCTCCGTAATGAGCATTGACATGAGTTACGGGTATATGCTAGCTACGAGAGCCAGCAATATGGCAGGCTAAGACCCCTCAAATCCTGTCTGCTTGTAGTGCCGCAAAAGATGATGATGAAGGAGAAGATGGAAGATTTACTGTTCTTTATTATTAGCAGGCGCTACTAGGAACCTTGATCTTTGAAATAGACAAAATTATCTAAATTTAGTTAAAAACTCCAATTACCAGTTCGAGAAAAATCTAGAATAGCTTGTATCGCTTACACCATTGGTTAACTCTCGCCATTAGAACAAATGAAAGGGGTATGTTTTCTACATATTAAGCGAAGTTCTCATTGATGCATTGGCAACTCATCACTCATGATTTGAGTGAAAGAATGATTCTTTTTATGATCAATTATTCATTAACAATCCCAGATTGAGAGTTAACTCTCTAATGTAACTGGGCTACTGAACGTATTCATATTGAGAGTTTCCTACTCAATTATCTTATTCCAGAAGAGATTCAGATTAAAAAAAACCGCTCTACTACTCCATCATGAATACATGTTCACTTTACCCTACTCCCCCCGAAAAAATGAACATGATTAACTTTGAGCGGCCCTCATTAACTCCCAATGCGGCCCGTCAACTGAAAATTTTTGGAGAACCCTATTCTAGAGCTTTAGAATAAATAAAATAATCTAAAATTAGAGAAAACCCTTGATTTCAACGTCGAGGTGACTTGTTTGGGAGATTATAAAATAGAATAGAATAGTCTAGACAGTTTCCATTATGGGCTATCTTGAAAGTTTCACGTAATTGCGGTCGCTTTGTCATTTTATGGTAGTAAACGACAATTTATATTCTAAAAAATAATAATTTTTGGAATCTGGCCTAACCAAGGCACTAAGAAATGGACACTACTTAATTGATGAGAGAACCCATTATTCCACAATTAATATTAACGATTTGAGCGAAAGAACCTCTCATATTCACAATTATTTTCAGTTCAGTGTAAGAGTTAATGCATCTCACAATTCATCCTAGCTACGAGTTGAGCTACATTCCCATCACTACTTCGTTCCATAGCACCGGCGTGTGGACTTTGGGAATGTTTACGTGGTATAAGGCGTTCGGAATGGTATGAGCATGTTACAAAACCATTCCACTGCACTCTGCAGCATGTTGTTTTAGATTCACATCGTACTCAGCCGGCAAATGGGAAATCACACGTACCGGGAAATGGAGCCATCCTCCCGAGCCTGGAAAATCAAACACACCACTAGTGTATAATGCCGGTGCGTTAGAACCTGACTTCCCGGAATGGCAAAAATGGCTGGTGTGGTAAAGTAAACTTCAATCAACGATTCATTTGGGCTCGATCGTACATATACCGGTACCGATAAACACACCAAGGGCCGAGTGAAAAGGTGAGTGGCCAGAGGGAATACTCACACTCGCATGTAACCAGCAAAACAGGAGAACACAGGAGTTTTTTTTACGTATTGGTAGGATATTGTATATCTCTCACTCACCCTGTTTACGTCTTATTCTACACCGGAAACACCATGTTGTCCCAGTTTTGCTTCCAGAGTTTTCGAAGGACGGCGAAGGAAGAGCCGCTTCCGGTGTGAAATTGTATGAGGGATGAAGACGTACGGCAATGCCTAGAAATATTGATCGCTAAATATTTCACAGCAGCAGCACGATGAAAATATTGTGCGTATCGATTTCATGCACAAAAACTACCCTTATCCATCGACCCTTGTAACTTGTGGGCCAACGGAAACTGTTAATTATCGTTAAACGGTCAATGGGCGTTTGTTTTATTTTGTGTGTGCATGCAAACTCCGTTTGTTCACCTTCGATTTGGAACTGTTTCACGGAACAAACACATAAAAGTTGGTTAACTACCGCTTGGAGGGTAGTTTTATAGCAAACTCAACTGTGTTGCTGGAAGGTGGTGTCGTAAATGGTTGTTTTGTCGGAAGTCGTTTGATTTGTCGCCAGTTATCGATTACAGACACTATTTCGTAAAGAATTAAAACTGGAATACCCAATCCAACCTTTTCTATTTAGGCTACTTTAAACAAATAAGCAGCTTATGCGCGATGAAAATGTCACGAGAAACCGAATAAAGAACCATTATAGATCACTTTACTCGTTTTTCGCGTCGGTGGCTCGCACGTCAAAAGGTACTAAAACCCCATTCGTGTGGACCCTTCGTGCGCGGGGATCTTGGAGATAGTTTTGCGAACCAAACAGTTCCAGGCTGATGAAGTCAAGCGAGCGGAAAAAGGTTTTTACCATTTGCCACGCGCCTCCGGAAGATGCGCTAGTGCGCTGCGAATAAACTTGCGGCACGAGCTTACCGTTTGGGGCTAAACAGTTGAAACAGATCTGGGACAGGCATCTGGTCAAGCTTGACGTTTCTTTTTCTCAAGTGTCACTCGTGTGTCCCCGCGCCTCGAAGCGTTCAAGAATAAATTGAAAGAAATATTGAACTTTTCTTTCTCTTGCCTTTGTTCTCGGAGCTCCTTCACTCGCTACGGGCCACTTGATGTGATGTGATCCTTTGGAGCATCCTTAACCAGTCTGTTTTTTTCCTTTTTTCCCTCTCTCGCTTCTGTGTATTTTGGCGTTTTCGCGCAGATAACGTCGCACTGGGGAGCTGTTTTCTTTTTGGGTTTTGTTTTAAAGATGACACAAAACGCCGTACCGACTTTACCGGTTCAGAATTCGTTCATAATGTTGGGTTCATCTTCTCCAACTACTGTGTGTGACCGTCGTTCAAACGATGGGACAGCTCGTTGTCAACGATCCGTTGAATGAATGGATAGGACAATCTGTGGCAAAAAAACGTTTCTATCCATCCATCGATCGACCGACCGAACTTCGATACAGTTTATATCGTACGGTACGGTGCAACGGCAGGATCCATCAATTACTGGGTCAATGGTAGTACAAACAAACTTTGTTATCCTTCGAGCATTGGTTCGTGCGGTTTCGGGCATATTGACCAGTCCCCGTACGATGCATGACATTCAGCTGCGGAGCAAGAAGTCCATCACAGCATAATAGAAGCTATACCAAAGTGATAAATAAGTCCAGGCACTTTTGGTTCATTTAGAAGCCCACGATTTTTGGAAGGAGGGAATGTTATGTTAGGAAATTGTCGATTTCCATTTGTGGATATTGTCGAATGGTGGTGCAGTGGTGTTTGTAAGCGTAATTTGACTGATTCTTTGATTTCATTTGTTCTCGAAAAAAGGGATTTAATTTTAGAGTCTAACTCGAACGTCCGGCGTAAGGCTGCTGCTTCATGTAATCGAAAGGATCCGTCATTCCGGTCGTCATTATCCGTATCAGTAAATTACCCACACCGCATTGTTTGATAACCATCACCAGCTAAAGATAGATTACGGATACTTGTTCAACTTCGTTTGACCATCGTTAGTGGATTTATTATTAAGGCCTCTATTGAAGCAGCCGATAATGGTACAGATATTTCCGATCTGAGATTAAAAATAGAACACCTTATCTTGAAGACATTTATAGATTGCCACAATGGGCGAACGGGTGAATGATTATGTTTGAAAGTGTTTGAAGAATTCAATCACGAGTGATGCTTAACTTAGGGAAACGATCTACGGTTCAAAAGATTATAGTTAGTAAGATAAATCGTTGGTTAAATCCGTGCTTAGTAAACTCATTGGAGCCAAATATGATAGAAATTTAAAGAGTGCGTTTGAAAGTGCGACACTGTGAAACTTGGAGCTTAAGTTATGCGTGAATACTTTTGAGTATATTGGATATTTAATTAGAAAATATGTTTCAAATTAATAATTGATTTTTGTGTTTAAAAAGTCCAGAACTTTAGTTGAAATTCATATGGTACTGAAACCATGAACAATATTGATATTGGTGTACTTTGGAGGTATCCAAGTTTTTATTCCAATATTCTTCAATTTTTTGGGAAACATCCTCCAATTATTAATTGAATTGTGGATTTATTTAAATCCTAAACTTCAGTTTAAATTCCAGAAAAGATCTCATCTAGAATCTAGAATATCATCTAGAATATGAAGAAAATTAATTTCTCTTCGTGTCTATTATAGCTCACATTATAGCTGGCTGCAGACTACAAAACTCTAAAAAATGTAGTTGTTCAAACCTAAATTTGCTTTTCAACTATTGTAGTGTGTTTAAGGAGCGTTCGGTGACAGAGGAGATATCGGCGCCGGTGTTTGAACAGACAGATCTGAGTTTCGAAACCCATTCGAGCCGTGTTCCTTCGTAAACAGGACTGTCTCGGAAGCCAGAAATGGTTGGCCCAATACCTCTCGAGGTTGTAGAGCCCACAGACAAAGAAAATGTTTAGAAAATGTGTTTTAGGGAGCGGTCCAGTGGCCGAACATATAACGGCGCCGATCTGCAAACTGATAGGACCGAGGCTCAAATCCCATTCGGATAGTTTCCTCAAATGCTGGAATGAATATCCTGCAACGGGTAAAATTCAAGTTACGTAAGCCAGAAATGCCTTACAGTATGATACAAGTCTATGGCATCTGGAGAAGAAGAATGTATTGGACTTGGAGAACTCCTAGCTCCGACGAAAAAAATCAATAATTATTTAATAATGAATATTTTCTAGTATTCATATGCCCCAAAATTATGGTTCAAACGGTGCTATAATTTATAGTGAAGTAGGTGAAAAATAATCACGAATTATTTTCAACAAATTATCACATTCAGAGAGTCTTTCAAAAAATCTTTCAAAAATCTAGCCTAAGTGATGGTTTTATAGCAATTTAATCTACACTGCTTTGTTATTATTATAGCAAATTATACTATCGCTTATTGGTTTTTCATTAGCTCTTTTCAATAGCGATAAGAATTTATAAATGTTTTGAATTACGTTCTTCAAGTTTATATGTATAAAATGTACATATGTACAAGTTTATATGTATATGTATAAAAAAAGGTTATAACTTACCGTATACTGACGAAATCGATACAAATGATCGGAGGTGATTAGGTAGAGTACGGTGAGTGGAATAACTGAGAGGGTGGTAAAGAATAGAAAGAGGCGCTTAATGATGCGCCATTTGGTCCTGGTGTGTCCTTTCATGTAGTCGCGCCACGCTTTCGTCCATCGATCGTCCGTCGATCCGATTAGACGTTGACAGAGACGGAAGAGGCAACTCGGCACCGACACGGCAGGAACGCTGCTAGCACACAGACCGCAGAGCCAGGGCAGGGTCGCGGGGGGAAAAAAACCGTTCCGGTGTGTGGGGTTTGTACTACTGCATGGGGACAAAACCTTCAGCAAGCTCGGCACGCTGGACCGTGCGGTCGGTATGCCATAATTGAACCACGGATTGGAGAAAAGGTGTACCACCACCGGGACGTTGATTGATTGCGCTGTGATTAGCGGCGATCCCTTTCTGGCACGATCCTGTCACTGGTGGTCCGGCGGAAAGGGCTCACTAGCAGGGCACGGCATCGAAATCTAAACCGAAAGGCAAAGACAAAAAAGGATGAAAAACAAATGATAATGATAGTTTGTATTTTTTTGTTGTTGGCAGAAAAGTATCAAAAGAGCACATTAGGTACGTGTGGGGTGGGTGGTACTCTTCCCATTTACATTTCCTTTTTTTTGTTGCCAGTCTGTGGAGTGTGCGGTATGGCAAATCCGGTCCCGTTCCGGAGCAATGATGCTGACACAAAGATAATGTGATGAGCTTCAATTACACATTATTTTTGCGTTTACTTCCACCAATTCCAGCACTACTCTGCACACAGCCTACAGCAGCGTCTACCGGCTAATGAAGGCACACTTGAACGAGTACAAAAGGGAGTAAGAGTACCAGGGCGTTGCATGTGGCATGTGTGGAGGCACGGCGGTCGAGGCTTCGTCGAGAGTGTACAGCATTGGATAATTGGTGTGTGGGCGGACAGTATGATTGGGGATTTAGCTGCGTAAGAATTGCTATAATCCGACAGGCGAGTGGCTAAAGAGAACCAATTGCTGACTGTACGAAGTACTTAAGATAAGAGCTTTGTGGAATTCGCGTAAAAGGAAGTACTGGGATTGGGCTCATGTTAAGAATTATAGCACAAAGTATTATAAAATAGTTTAATATAATAAGAGCTATATCTAGTTACTCATATATCATGGTAACACAGTTGATGAGAGTCGCTGACTTCATCGGAAACCCTGACATGCAAGAGCAGATCACATGACGGTGTGAAAATCTAGTGTTAATAGAATGCATACTGCAACTAATGACATAAACAGCCCCAGCACACAACGGATACGATTGTTTTTGCAAAAGATTGATGATGTTGCCCCACTGACGCTTCATTCCAAATGTGTGCGACCAATTATTTACGAACTCAATTAATTCATTTGAACACGAGGCTCGCCCTCAAATTACGATCGCCATCATCTGGCGGGCGGTATATTTATTTGCATTTAGACATTTGTTTAATTTGCTTTAACACTTTCGAAATGCTTTGCCCCTTTTGTATGTGCTTGCAATGGGAAGTTATGCAAGAATGTTGGAGTGGGAGCATACCTCGGAATCTCACTGCGCGGAATGAAATAAACCGAGCCCGAGTACTGATAGCACTGTACAAACTAACGTTTTCGGACAGTTTTCGGAGCAAAAGTTGAAGAGTAATAAACGTAACGTACGCATATGCCTCAACGACGCGCTACGTTTGTGTGTGCAAGCGTTTGTGCCAGTTGAAGAGAGTGAAAACAAAATAAATAACACGATTTTGTTACATTGCGGGACGCGCCCGTAAAACTGACATCGTCTGCAAATGAAAGAGTAAATGTTTTTGGATGTCGTTGTTTTCGGTTTTTAATTCATCCACCACCGGACGTTTGCTCAACTTCCGCAAGTAATTTCCGAGCGCGACCCATTAGCAGAGGTGGATGGATGTCGCACGATCACGCATAGACCCAATTCACAATTCATAAGCTCTCTGATACGTTAGTAATGATGGCTTTTAACGATTGGATGGTTACACAGCAGCAGTGTTCCCAGCAAATGGAGAACTAAAAATTGTTCAATTGTGACTCTATTGTAGTCGTCGTCGTTTTTTTTAAAAAAAGGTTCATCGGTGTCACTTTTTGCGTAGCTATTTATGATATCATTTTGCCCAAATTAGCGTGCAACAGATCCCCCGAGTTGCTTTTCATCATACACACAACCTCTCACACACACACACACACACACACGCACACACTCTAGTGGGTTTAATTGAACGTGATATGTGCACGGGCGAACTCGATGCTAGCAAAAGTTCAACCCGACGATGTTTTGCGCGCGTGTTCACGTTACGCCGCAAGATGCTCTAAGATTCATGCGATTTGATCACGCACTGATAAGGGTCCAGCACAAATGGAGGGGGTGGCGGATGTGAGGGGGTGGATGTGAGCCGGACGACGACTAATAGAGACCGGTAGAGTAGAGACCGGTAGATTAGTAGTACGGTGCAGTAGAGATTGATTTAACCGATGGCGCATGGTGCGGGGAAGCGCGAGGCACAAGACACGTTACGAAACGTGACCGTGGTCGTAGATTTGATTCTCGAACCCACTG
>KI424295.1:5569-19743 GCA_000473375.1 Anopheles culicifacies
CACTGGATGTTTTCAATTTGAAAATTCAAACGGAACAAATCATCCAAAGACAGAGTAAAGATTGATCGATCAAAGATTCGCTTTAATTTATAGAGATTATTTATTTTTACATTTACATAAATTCTTTGCTTAAATATAAATATTTTCCCTCATCCTTTGGTTGGTTTTTTAATATAAACTACTGATTACTAGACGATTAGATATCACATGTCTTAAAAACAACTTCTTTACCTTCGAACACTCTTCTTCTTAACCGCATAGAATAAACATTCGTCGTTTACTGCGTCTCTTCTTCATGAGTTCCTCCTCCGTTAGGTCTTCTGTTATCTTTCGTTGTGAACTAGCCGTATGCTTATTACGATTCTTCGCTTGATCACTCTGTAACAGGAAAACAAACTCCTTAGTAATTTAATTTCCACTCTCTCACACCATCACCATTTGCACTTACCACTACCAACACACCAATTTGCATTGTCTTCAACAAACGCATTGCATCGGACGAATGACCAAAGTCGTCAAAATCCTTCGTACCATCCTTTCCGGCCCACTCGGTAATCAGCTCAGCACCGCCCGGATGGTCCACCATGTACTGCGTTACATCGTACACGATGTCTCTTATCACTATCCACGTCGGATTGCCCGCCTTACCATTGCGTAGTGCCACTTCCGCTAGCGTGTACTCGATAAGCTCTCCCGGCATAATGGCAAAACGTGCGCTAACTATTCTGTTTTGACTTCCGTGTACGGAACGTGCGAGTGGTTTGGGTCAACTTTGCCAATGAATACTTGCCAGTACGCAGTCGATAATTTTATAGATCACCACCAACGATCTGATTAGCGTAATCTGGGACGCGTGCGTAGATTATGGAATGGACAACGGTGGTACGTGTTTCAAATCGGTTCGGGTTGTTGTGGGTGCATCATTCCAGACCTACCACACGTCCGGTCACATTCAAGATAAATAATGATTGTCTCTTGACGTCATGGCATTTTTAACCTATCGAAGAACATCAAGCTCTTCATTGTGTTTTGATTTGAGCTATGATTTTATCGGGTTTTTTTTCTATCCGGGAACTTCCTGCTTATAGGTGTAGTTCAGAAGAGAAGTTGAACACGATCACGAGACTGAACGCGGAGGCACGAGACCCTTGAGATGTAATCTTAGTTGCAACTGATTCACCACCTTTCGTCTGCCAATCCAATGTCTTAGCCTTTATGCAGGGCGCGTTTACGCCATTACCCCATCTCAGTTTAGGCAAACCAACTCTCCTCTGTTCCTCTGTAGATTGTGGAATGGGTCTTGCGGTGCTGTTCGTATGATATGTCCAGCATACTGAAACTTTCAATGTCTTATATGCAGTACACGAATGAGTTTATCATATAACACAAGTAGTTCGTCATTATATTGATTTCTCGATTGAGATTAGGGAGTTCCTCCAATATATTAATTGACTATTAGAAGATTATCCTCGAAGTTTCCATCCTAAAACCCCTTACTAACGTAAGAATAAAGAGTAGTCAAGATATTTCATTCCCTGCTGCGTCCATCCTTGACGGCTACAGAGAGTACTGAGAATTTTCGCGTATCGCCTGTAAATAACTCCACATGTCCAAAAACACTTGTCCAAAGCCCTTTTTTATCTTAGCATTAATTCTTTGGTTTTTAAGTTTAACGCTAATATAAAACATCTTAACATCTTTTATTTTCTGTTACATGTTTATTTAGCTATAACTACACGTAAAATTACAAACGAAAAATGTTTGATAAACATCTAAACAGCTCAGTTGCTCGATTTATAACGATCATTTTAAAATAACCCTCCACCCAAAGCGATCAAGAACTGAACCCGCCTGCTGTAACCCAAATCATCGATGAAGCGCTGAATCTCATTTGACAGTAGTTATCGTTTTTATCGTTTTCATAGAAAAACAACACAAAAGAAAAAAAACAACATATTTAGTGGTCGTGACGAAGAAAAAACGTATCGTAAGCAGCAAATAGAGGTGTTTTTCGTTCCTACCGCAATCCCACAGGTATTGTCTTATCAATGTGCAGTGGATGATAGCATTACCATCGGGCTAAATACATCTCATCATAATTCACTAGCCAAGCAGCGGTTCGAGCACGGGAAAGCCACGGTTCTGGTTACGTGTTTTGCGACGTGCAAAAAAAAACACTCTGCTATCATCCGATTACACAGACCGCAAGGACAAACCATTAGGTGGTACGGTCGTTGTCATCGTCGTCGTCGTCGTCATAGCTGTTTGTGCAACGTCGTGTCGATTGTGCGCGTTACGCGTTAAAATACAAATTTCCAAAATCGCGTCTCAAGTGCGTGGGAAGTTTCGGTGTAATTTCGTTACAAAACCGTGCAATAACAACCACTTGCTTGCGAGGTGCAAATTAGGTTTTGCCGTACGGACTCGGATAATGGCCATGCGTCAACGAGCAGCGGTCTATCGTTACGGTCGAAATGCCTGTTGATAGAGTACCTGGAGCAAAGCGTCGGATGATGACACGGATACGTCGGGATACGCTTGGCCTACGAAGAAACGCAAACCCTAATTTGTACGCTAGCTCCGTACCAACGTCTGCCTCGTCCGCGATGGAAAGTTCCATCATGAGCACGGCCGATGCACTTGCCACCGCAGGAGAGATGGTCGTGGTGGAGGATGTTTCAGCATCGATCGAACATCATCACCACTCCGTATCGACGGTGCCGCTGATGAACGGGATCACGGTTACCCTCACGAACGGTACCGTCACCGTCGACGGTGAGGATGGTGATAATAATAAGTACGATGTAGCTGATAAGGATGAGAACGATTTGCCTGCTATTGATTTTGCCAGCGCAACGAACCACAACAATATGGAAACGCAGACGACGCCATCGGTCGCTGTCGATGATAAGATGCGGTGCTACGCGACCAACCCGGACGACGATAACGAGACGAGCACGATGATGATTGTGGATTCTGTGGGTGCTACCGAGACGGCCCATTGCAGCAGTAGTAGTAGCAGCAGTAGCAGTAACAGTAATAGCAGCACCAGTACGAGCAGCTCTAGCGGTAGCAGTAGCTCGGGTAGTAGCCTTTCCCATCCGGAACCGGATGAGGCTGACGCTGGCGAGGAAGAGGAACCTGACGAGGATGAGGAAGAAGAGGAAGTAGAGGAAGAAGAAGAAGATGAGGATGAATCGCAGCGGGAAGAATTGCACGAGCCGGAACATGTGGGAGCGTCCGTGGTGGATGAATCGACCAGCGTGGACAAGCTGCACATGATGCAGACGGACGATGATCCACTGCTGCAGGAAACGATCAATGCAATCATGAATGGTGCGGAAGGTATCGAGGTGGTAAACACGTCCGAGCACGATCACGTCGAAACGGGCACGGTTCCAAGCGATCCGAGCATAGCGAGCGTAATGGCCGCTACTCGCTCGACAAACGATGAGGTTGAAACGGATCGGAACTATGAATGTACGTACTGTGGGAAACTGTTCACAAGGTCCAACACTCTGTCGTACCATCTGAAGGTACACACGGGCGAACGGCCATTTAAGTGTAAACATTGCGCCAAAGCCTTCCGCGAGCAGTACCGGCTAATGAAGCATCTTAAGACGCACTCGAAATATCGCAACCGGCGGCTGGAACGGGGTTGTAACATCGTCGAACAAGCGGACAGTAGAGTGATGATGGCCCCGAGTGTGCGTGTCCATCTGCATCGGGGTGCATCAGCAGCGCTGCTTGCCGGTGCGAACGGGCTCGTAACGACAGGGGAAGAAGATTACACCACCGGGGACAGTGAACGATTTTTCAAAAGCTACGATTTACCGGACGGTTCCGTCGCCATGAAGCTGGAGCCGGATATTTCGCTCACGGAAGATGCGGACGTTTCCGATGTTGGGCCGGACGCGATGCTAACAACGGAGGAGGTAGAAACGGCTGAAGATCACCAACCGCTCATAGAAGAGCAGGAAGATCCAAATGGAGTCCAGGATGGAACCGGGTCGGGCGATGGCAATGAAATACGGTACCAAATAATTGAGGAAAGAATAAAATCGCTGCAGCGCGAAGTGCATCTGGTCAATCAGAACCTCAACCGGGTGGAAACGAAGGTGGACGGTTTGACAAGGATCATTTCGCTGTTTATTGGAAAGTTTGAAGATGAAGCAGAACTGGCTAATCAAGCTGCACAACTGCAACATCAACAACAGCAGCAGCAGCACCAACAGCAACAGGTACTTACGACCATGTCCACTGAGAACGAAACCGTCGTTCCGGTTGCATCGCTAACCGTGGTGTCGCAACAGCACCCCCATCACGTTTCCACCTCCACAACGTCGCCCTCCATTCAACCGAAAACAATCTTCCTCACCTCAACCACCGCAACGCCGCAAAACCCAACCGGAGCACAGGTACAGGTACAACCGGTCAGCGTGTTCCACACGTCTTCGTCCCCGATCGCTCATCAGCACCCTGTTTCGCGGGTCGGAACTCACGCCAAAGAAGCGCGCACCACCACAAACACACATTACTATCAATTTGCCGAACCATCGACGGTGGTGCACGTAAAACCGGAAGCATCTCCACCACCGACAGCTCAGAAGGTGTGTTCACCTTCACCGACACCACCACCACAACAACAACCACCGCCGGCGTCGCAAGCTCCGACCCAAGCACTAACGCTCGGCAGCAGTGTAAATGGTGGCAACCAGCTGCTTGATACATTCCCCGAAATACCGGAACTACCGATCAGAACCGTGAGCGATTTCCTCGACCTTAACGATCACTGTACCGACAATGAGCAGTTCCTATTGCAGATGGTACGTAGGCAGGCTTCACCTCCAGTATGTTTGGGAAATTTACTTATTTATATATTCATCTTGTTCCAATTTACAGATGATTCGGTTACATCAGGAAATACACAACTCTCAACCATTCCAGCGAAACATAAAGCGTATGATGGAAGCGCTCGTCACCTACGAGGTACTGTGCCAGTTTAGTTGGAGCGGTAAATCGGCCATTAATGGACGTAAGTAAATCCCCAACCACCCAAAGCCGCCATTATCTTACGCACTCTCTCTCTCTCCCTCTCCGACAGAGTACACCAAGTATGTATTCGGTAATAGTTTGGGTATAATCGACTTGCTGACGAAAACACTGAACCTCGGCAAAAGTGCACAGGAAGCGGAAGCGAACCAAAAGCCCATCTTTGCCGCCATCCAAAGCTTCATCAAACATTCGCGCCAGAATATGATACGCGACAGTCGGAAACGTCGCGATCCGATACGCGGCAGCGTCGGCGGCGGTATGGCGGTGACCGGTGAGGTGATAGCAGGTATGGTACCGGATACTACGACGGCTACAACAACCACCACGATCGCGTATCACGTGAACGGAGGCGAAAGGTTACAGATAAAGCAGCTTCGTTCGGAGCGCCATCATCATCAGCAAACGGAGTTGGTGAATCCGTTCTAGTACGATGAAGGAGGAATGCCTCAGAGCTTCTTCTAACCTTTTCGTGGATACAGGGCAGGGGCTGAGCACTCAAAGCAACCCCTCCCGGGGTGGTGTAAATAGATGTCCTAGTTTCATAGACGTACGTATGTGTGTATTGAGAAATAGATATGTGTAGCTGTATGTAAGCGCTGTTGTTTATCACAAAATCTACGCCACGTGCAGAGACACACAAGCACACACACACACACACACGCGTACACATTCAATACGTAGCGTAGCTCATGCCTAGTAAAACATTCTAATCCTTGCGCTTATTTAAAAAACAAAAGGGAAGGTAAATAGTCATAATGAATAGAATGTTTATCAACAAACAAAGAAAACACTTTTACACAAGCTGGACATGAAACAATTTCCTGGTTTAACACATTAGCTAAGTTTGATTTTATTATTTTCTACATTCATATTGTTTTTTTGTTTTACACATTTGCATTTCAGTTACAACAAAATCGCTCCCGATCCCACTTTCCCACCCCGTCGTCTTATCAGTCGATTTGTGTGAAGCAAAGTGTTTAGTGTTTCTATCGTTGCTCTATTTCGTTACTTTCGTTTCGATTGTGCTTGCATTTTACGCACAGTTGGAAAGTTCCAAGGACGCCATGCGTAAGGTCCTTTACCGTCGCAACAAAACCGAGAAAAAAAGTAACAACTCGTGCCGATGTGCCGGTATGTTGTAAGAAACTAAAGAGACAACAAAAGAAGAAACCAACCGCAAAAAAGAAACCAGCAAAACTTGTATATGTACGTGCGCAAGCTAAGAATAGAAAGTATGTGTAGTGCGCGACAACCTCACTAGTTCCCTCTCCCAGATTGACAGTTTTGTGCAATATACTTTAGTGGAACTGTAGGCTGTAGTAGGAGGTACATGTTATCGCTAATTGATAAATGATAAAATTAATTACGAAACGATACACACATACATACGCTTTGATGGGGGGTTGGTGTGGGTTTCCTTTTCCTTCTTTATCAAATATGTCTAATGCAGCCTACCTGTCCCTAGTGTGTGTGGGGGGTCGCGGTGGTGGTTTAACTATGCTTGGTCCACCAACGTTGTCTCCTGTACCGGCGTTTCCTCAAAACAATGGCTGAGCGTATCAAAATGATCCACACTAAATCCGCTAGCCGGTTTCATCATCATCGCGGTCGTCGTCATCGTGGTTGATGTTACGATCGGTTGCAGCACGGTTCCGCCCGCACTGGCAAAGTTGCGCAAATAGTGATAGAACCGACTGCCACGTCGTTCCGTTGACGATCGATCCCGCTCGTGACGGCAGATTTGGCGCAGGAACGGTTCATAGTCACAAACGGTCACGCGTGATCGTATTCCGTTCACGCCAATGTATGATGCTATCGTTTGCCTGCAAGTGTAAACGTGTGTGAGCATCCGGATATCAGAAAGAAAACAAGCGATCATTCCACTTACCGTGGTTCCTGTTCCAGCTTTCGTAGCGCATCGTACGCTTTAGCACCAATGCCTTTCTCACCATTGCCGCTCTTTTTCGTACGCTTCGTTGGACTGTTTGCATCCGTTCGCTGGCTAAACCAATCGATCCACGATCCTTCTACGAGTGCATGACCGATATCGTGTGCTAGCTGCTGCTGCTGCTGCTCATCCTGTACGTCCTTCCCGTAGCGTATTCTATTCCGGTGCGTCACACCCCATCCCGCTTCGGCACGGCTTACGTTTTCGTACAGCACCGACAGCTCGTCCAAGAGTAGCTCATCCGGCTGTTTCTTTGCTTCATTCTGCACGATACTGCCCCGCTTACCACGCTTGCCACCGGAACCAGTTCGCTTTCCCTTTTCATTCACCGGCGGAGAAAGAATCTTTGCCGTCCGCAATACCAGCTCCATATTACACCACAGCACATTAAAATCGAGCGGAATACGAAGCAATACCGATTCGTTTTGATTGCGCGTGAACAGCTCATACAGCGTACTGTGATGGTGCTTTGCAAGCTGTACCTTTTGGCAACGCTTCGATCCCTTCTTCCGTCCCACAGTTCTATCCGGTGAATCACCCATCTGCTCACCGTCTTCCTCTTCCTCACGCGTTTCATTCAATCCTGCGTTCAGTTCCTCACTATCACCCGTCTGCAAATGATTGCTGTGACCATTCACGCCCCCGGCAAAACGTTCCATATCGCCACCACTTTGGATGAAGAACTGCAGCTCGTTTAACGTTTTCCGCATATCCTTCCCGTTGTGCGCATACAACCGTCCGATATCGTGCTGATCGATCGGTATCCGTTCGACCAGGGCGAGCAACGAAAACAATTTGGCCACATTGCCAATACCGGGCGCCACGTAACGAATCACATTGTTGCGCGACATGTACCGGGCCATATGGGCGCAGGATGGATTCGTGGTCGTCAGTACGATCGGGCGCTTGGAGGTTGCGATCAGTGAGTTGATGGCACCAAGAAACCCATCATCCTGCTCGAACACAATGTCCGCATCCTCGACCAGTATGAGGGACAATTTTTTCGACCCATTATTATTACCATTGCTTTCGCTAACTGATGGTCTCCGCTCGAGGCAACTAAAAACCCCATTTAGGCCATTCTTTTTGCGTCCCTTCTGATTCTGCGTTCCCGTCACCGATGTTCCATCGGTGGAATTGAATCGTTCCGACTTTTGCCGCACTTGGTGACTCTGGGTGGCTTCCTGCAATTCCTGGAGGATGATTTTACCCTTCCGTCGGCTGCTTGCATTAAGCTCCAGCACGTTAAAGTTCATCTCGTTCGCAACGGCATACACGTTCGATGTTTTACCACATCCGGGCGGTCCGACAAGCACGATATGATTGCAAACGTTCGTTCCCGGCCCACTCAGACCGTTCGTTGAAGAGTTACTGTCGTTCGACAGGAGAAAATCATCGTCATTCTTATCGGTGGCAAGGAAATAGTGGCCGTTTTGACTTGTCGCCTCGAACGTACGCTTCTGGCTACCGGTGTCATCCTTCCACAGGGACAGAAATTGCGTTAGCATGTTCGCCGGCGAAAAGTTGATAAGGATCTGTTCCGTACTTAGCGGTTTATACTTTTCCGTGAACAATGTCTCCCCATTCCGGCAGCTTTTCGTTGTTTCGATGATTTCAACACTTTCATCCAACGAGTGGTGCTGGGAGGCATCCGGTTCGCTGCTTTGCTCCTGACTTTTCTCTCCCTGTGTCTGCTGCAGATGATCCTGGTAGGCGGCACGGAATTGTTTGTAACATCGGAACACGGGAAAGTGCGGAAAGCGCTGCTTGTAATCGCGCACTATATCCTTTTGGTTTTGTACCTCCGGCAGCTCGTCTTCCTCGTTGTCATCTTCCGGCGGTCTGCTGTCAACATCGATCGATTGGACGCATTTATCGATTGCGTCATCGTAGTCCTCCTCACTGCATGCGGTGAACATTCCCAACTGAATCTTACCGCTCTTCGGTGAGCCCTTTCCCGGTGGTGTTTCCACCTGGTCCGGGCGCAACTTAATACAGCTACGAGCGAAATTCACATGTTCCCGCGTATAGGACGGGGTTAACGAATTTTCCTCCTGCATTACGTGGCTTACTAAAGGAAATACGCTCGATTCGTTTAGTATGTGCTCTTCGTATTGAGTACGCTTTTCCATTTCCTGACGCAACTTTTCAGGAATTCCCGACATAAGGAACTGTTGCCGGGCGCGCAACTTTTCCGGATCCTGCTGGGGTGGAGGTTGTGATTTGCCACCCAAAGTTCGAACAAACACCGGAGCCAATTTTACCGACTTGGGAGTTGAGGGCCATTCCGAAGCGGAAACGGTCCTGTTACCGGGCTCTTCTAAGCCGCCCGAGGAAAACATCCGTAACGCAGGACTCTTGACCACCCTCATCGCGTTTGGCGATTGAACGTTGATAATTTTCAACGGTGTCACGATCGATGGCTTTGTGGAAACGGGTTTCTGTTCTTCCTTCGCCGGACTATACTTCTCGAAGGCGGAATAATCTTTGATGCGGTTCGCACACGATCGCCGAGGACGTGAAGATCCCTGCGCAGATGGTGTATCTACGTCCGTTTCATTACGAATTTCATCAGCGCGCGGAGTGGTATTCGACGGTGGAGAAGCTTTCTGACCTTTTCCCATTGATGGGCATTTAGACTGTGTGTTAAGTTCCGGTGTAACCTTGGCGAAATAACCCAACAAACTATCCTTTTTCTTTCTGGGTGTGGATAGCTGCGCTTGAAACTCTTCATCCGAACCATCTTCGACTTTAATTATCTCCTCCTTTACAGCCGGTTTCTCCACAGTGGCAGCAACGGTATTCTTCCGGGGTCGACCTCGTTTTTTGCTTCCAGATACGTTAACTGCTTCCGTCTTGATTTCGTTAGAAATAGAGTTATGCTTTGCTGACCCTACTTTCGATCGCACGGGCGAATCCAAAATTTCTAATACCTCCTCCAACTCCTCCTTAGGGCCCTTTTTCACTTCCCCAACTATGGGCGTATCCGGAATTTCTAGTACTTCCTCCACAGTCTCCTCCGTGAGCTCCTTTTTCACTTCACCAATCATGTTGCCGAGCAGTTTCTTCAGTCTTTTGGCACGTTTCTTCATTTGATGATCAATGTAGTTTTCTTCTGCTTCTTCCTGCAACCTTCGCTTACCCGCTCCCTTCTGGGCAGCCCACTGTTCTAGCTGCAGGTTGCGTATGGCTTTCTTCTCACGTGCCAACTGCTGGGAGGGACTTACCTCCCGCACTTCTCGCTCTTTGCCGGGCGAGTTGGAACCGATGGACTTGAAGCGTGCTTTCATCATCAGCTGGAAAGCGTTGATGGTTTTGTTCTCTTTGCCCGTTTTCTCAACGGATTGCCCATTGCAAGCACCATTCGTGTATGGTGACATACTAGCCGTACTTTCGTGTTTCATATCTGGCTGAACTTCCTTCAAGCTATGCTGTGAAAGATTCGTCTCCGCATCCGAGACCGCAAGTACACTGTCCTTTCGACCATTATTTTTACGTGATTTTCCACTTTTGTTGCTCTTCCTATGTGATTCTATGCAAACAAAGCGAAAGACACACATTATTCTCAGTGGAAACAATAAAATGCATGTGCAGCGCACTCTGACACTTACCCTTCTTCTCTTTGCCATTCATTTTCACTCCGGTCTGTACACTTGGCCCATTTGATTCTTGTTCTTCCTGCTTATCAGTATGCAACTGTGTGGCTTCTTCCGCTGCCGCTGCCGCATGCCTCAAGCGTGCATGTTTTTTGGCATGCTTGCGTTTCTTCAGCGTCTTTAATACGGATGTCATATTCTCCGCTATTAACCTATCGAGCTCGCTTTTAGACAGTGTCAAAAGAGCTCTTCCAGATGCGGTCGACAGGGAAGAATCGGACGACGACGTTGACGAAGCAGATGCAACAGATTCTGTCTTGTGTATCTCGATGCCATTCAGACATGCCTGCGTGCGTGTTTGTGCGGCCATAATCATAATCCTTCCGCATAAAACATTCGGGTATCATGCGCGAAATTCATACCATAGCGTAATGGGAGCGATGGTACTGCACCGTAGGGAAATTGGAGATGCAACGTCAGCCAAAGCACAGATACAACGTGGTACCATCACATGAGGCCTCTAAATGGAACTGTCTATCAAAAAATCCGGTCCTATAATCAACACTTTCCGCTCTATTCGCTATGTTCCGAATAATTTTCACTTTTAACGGGAACAACTCCTCACAACATTCCGATTCTTCGTTTAACAAAATTTTCGACTCTCCTTGACAACTTGTATTCGCGCGTATTTCCCAAAGTTTGTTGTTGTCAGTACAGCTGTCAAAGAGGGCATTTTGCAACATGAACACTGGAACTACATTGGACATAATGTTTAGGATTTTTTTTTCTTATTTAAATTTAAAAGATAATAATGCTATGAAATACACGTATTTTTGTAAACAAATAAAAACAAGCATTAACAAAACTGTCGACATTTTGTTAAAAATCTAGTGATTTGTAGATTTTGCGTTTGCGGTACACATGTTGCACAAAATAATAGTTTCTGGTGGGGCAGGAATGCTCGCGTGGATGACGTTTGGTACTATCGAAATCTTGCAACAAATTAATGATGAACAATTTGCTCTTTATTACAACTAATGCATAAAATACAAACAAAGCACACACATTAAAGTGTTGCATAAATCCCATACCTAGCGATTTCAACTTATATCAACAATATTCTTCAAAAAGATCGTTAATCGTTGCATTTACATAAGCACACGATGCACTACAAAGTTTAAACAAAAGAAAGAGCTTAACACATCGTAAACAATATCGCTTCTTATCCGTCTTTATGTTTATTATAAGATTTCAAACCAAAACATAACCGCAACTTGCATTTCCTTTTTCCGCAACACGCTACTGGCGCGAGGTTTGTTGCTTTTTTCCAACGATCGCTTGATTTCCATTTGCGATAGGCGTACACGAGAAGCGATCAAAACAAACGGCGTTCGAATAAGATTTGTGCAATATAATAAAAACACCCAACACCCGCACAAAACGTTGCCCGAAGCGTACCGTGCAGTAATCGATCGTTCGCCGGTCTTCCGATCGGGTTTCAATCCATCAGATTTATGGCGCCCATTCTGCACACGAAATGGGTGAAAGAAACTTTAAACAGATGGAAAACCATTATACCGGTTAGCGATGGAAAGCAGTAGGAAACTAAAGCGGAAGCGTACTGCACCGTACATGTAAATGTCTCAATGCGATTGGGCAGGAATTCGGTAATCACTCAATCTGACGCCCAAAACCGATCGGGGTAATTGAGAAAAAAATGACACTTTTCTCGATGCACTTGGATAGTTTCTCTTTTTTTTTTTGCTTAATGTGGCGTGGCAGAATTGCATCAAATTTGTGTGCAAAGCTATAAGTTGTTGTGCAGTTTGTGAAGCAGCGAATGGCTGTGTGGAAAATCGATCGTTACGTAATTTAAATGATCGTGTTTTCAACTATACGAACTGTCCAGAAAAGGAACGCAACGGCGAAGAAATGAATTCGATCTATTTTAAATAAACATTCAGTAGAAATGTTAACCCAAGCCCCACGGAGGAGAAATGTTTTCCCAGCTTTCATTCGCGATAGTATGGTTCACAAAAAAGACACCAACTACCACCCGAAACAAAGCTATTCGTATCGTATCGTATTGCCTAAAAGTCCGCAAGGGTAGTAAAGCACTCTCCAAACGCAATGGGATGAGTTGCGATGAGTTTGCTTGATACTGGACAACTGTACTTACATAATGCACCACTGTCATCGTCACTGCCAACAGCAAACATCATTGTCTACGTTTGGCGTAAAACCCCACATCCCTTACTGCAGCTTTCAACGGTAGAACCCTTTTTTGTGCACTACAATCATCGACTCACGCTCTCATCTCCCTACGGTGAAGATTGTTTGCAAATCGCGCCCACTTCCAGAGATCACGACAGCAACTGATCAGAGCAATGACGATCAGTTGCAAATGCATCCCCAGCTACTTGCGGCGAAATTGAACAACAACTCAACAACAAAAAACTCATTTATCTAACGCGAGAGATATAACAATCTTCCTCCCCGGGGTGGTACGGAGCATTCGGCTCGGCTAACGAGCACATCTCGATTCCACTGCTACGACTATTGCACTTTTTTTCCAATTTCCAATTTGAAGTCTAAAGTGATTCAATGGTTTGGGGGAAATGGGAAACAAAGCCAAAAAAAAGTACGGCCTTTTGAAGGAAATGCCAACCAATACCAGGAAAGCAAAAGGGCTTAAACTTTCGCTCCGATGAGTGCCTGCAATTTAGTTGATCCTCAAAGCACTTTCGTCAATCGGTTTGTTAAAGTTTGCTTCCGATGGAGGAGGAACTTACCGAGCTGAAGTTGGAAGTGCTGGAAGCTACATGTTACCTTTTTAGGTTGAGTTTATCAACGAATTAGTTGTCCGGTGTCATTATCATGAGGTGATCAGCTCGAACATAAACACCGAAAGCCCGATCCTTTGTGTGCTTTGGGTAGGGTTCGTGTCTTAACGTCAGATTGAAGTCACCCACTCCTAAGGATAGTGTTAAATGATAAAATAATTAAAAATACAATTCCATCATCATTTCCTCATCTTTCTCGCATGGTTCATATTAAGCAACTGAAGAAAAGCTCTCTGAAAAGCTGGATAAGGTATCCCCTACGGAGCAGTAAGCTCGATTTGATTATGCTGAGTGTTTGTCATGGTCGGAAAACACCGACGATGGTTGGCTAGCGGACAGAAATATAAGACATCACAATGCCACGTGTAAGTCGATAATCACTCGCCAGTTTGTCATCAACCATCGGCGTTAGTTGATTATGTTTTGCGTAATGGCGTAATTGTGGACACACCATAAGCACGGCTGGATCGGGAGAGCGTTTTTTTTTTATTTTGCACCACCTTGTGCACACGAATAATGCATCCCCTTCTTCCTTTACACCGATTGTTACGACTGGGCACGATCAATGCATGTGTCTCCATTGTGTAGATCGCGCTATCAGTGATACGTGGGGCGAAGAAAATGATTAATGGTTCCTTTTTCGGAACAGTCGGAAAACAGCGCACCTTTATACAATGAATCGTATTGTGAGCGTGTAATAGAATTATTAATTACAAATCCTTCCCCAGTGCA
>AXCM01006484.1:0-15309 GCA_000473375.1 Anopheles culicifacies
TGCTGCAGTGTTTTCAGCAAAAGTTTAGCAAAAACCACAGAGCGGGTGTGTGCGCAGCATTGAATTGTTGGGCTTGATGTGGCTGAGATACGGCCGCGCTGGGATGGTTTGTAATTGGGCTGTGTAAAAGTGATGATTGGTGGTGATTGAAACAGAAGCGCTATCGGTTATTGCTGTTTTCGATGAGTTTGTGCAGGAATAAAGGAAAGAAGATTATGTTTTAAACACCGTTTTAAAACTTTATTCGAGTGCCATGCTTAATGAAATTGTTTTCCTTTCGGAATAATTGTTAAATTTAATTTTAGCCTATATTAAGATATGGTTAAATGGAAAAATGGTTAAAATTTATTTAAGAAATGTTTAAAAAAGTGTCTAAATAATAATACGCATATATTGAAACCATTATGTTAGGATGTTGTCATGCAAATTGCATACATTTAGGATAATTTGAGTTTATTCTTAAATTTGTTTTAAAAGCTATGTTTATTTGTGTTTTTTTTTATAAGAACTTTAACGAAAAAAATCCATCATGAAGACGTTATTTGGTACCGTTTTGGGGTGCCATTTTTCCTACCCTTATTAACACTGAGTGTCTTCTACCCCGAGTTGATCTCTAAACGATTGCACCGAACGTGGGCGGTTCCTTTCAAACCACGAGGTCGTCGGCACACGCCTCTTAAATACTGCTGACTTCTGTCGCGCGGACTATTTCCACCTTCACTTTTCCTCCCTTTGCTTTTATTAATCCAACACTCAGTGTACTGCGGGTTGCATATCCTCGGCAAAACGAGGGGCCGTTTACTGTTCGCACGAAATGACGACGTTGGCGAGATTTTTCGATTGTTATGCCGCTACGTGCCCGGAATGTTTCACCGTTTCGCAAATACCGCCACCAAGCACCAAGCTTAGGGTCAACTTCCGCAAAGTCGGCGGCGGCGGCGGCATGTATGCACAGCACAATAAGCGACCGGAGTAAAAATGGCCGCATTCGTCCCCACAGCAGCGCAGATGATCGTGAAAAAACGCCGCAGCGGGGCAAAGTTTTTCCGTCCATCCGGGCGCTTTATTTATATTCGTCTTCAGCGTTGCAGCGCAAAAGTCAAAAGTTTCGATTTATTGTTTTGATTGTTTTGGGGCGTATGGGGCCGGTACTACTGTTTGGATGTGCCGGCTGATCGCTGCCCTGCAGCCTGTCCTCAGGTGTACCGTTTGATGGTGGTGTTTTATGTTTTCCAAACACCCTGTTAAATATTCGGGGTGAGGTGTGGTGGTGGGGGATGAAGGGATTGGTGAAGGTGAATGGAAATGTTTTGGGCCGCTTTCCTTCAACGGTGGCAAATGTGGCACATTGCAGTGCTTCTGAGGGCTCGAAATACGTTTGATCGACAGTCTGTACGATTCCAAGGCAAGTGGCAGGGATAGTTTGAGGCCGTCATTTTCCCACGTCACCATATCGCATGCCATTACCGTGTTTTCTTTAATTGTGCTTGTTCATTTTTTTGATAGTTTTATCATTTTGACGTTTGTTTTTAATTTGTATTTTTACATTATTTTATACAAGTTTTATAGTTGCCTTATATTTTTTTCTTTGATTTCACACGTCTTAGTTATTCTTTCTTTAATGATATTAATTCGAACTATTATTTATATTTTTAAAGTATCATTTTACTATAAATTTTACATAGTAGTTTATATAACTTAATCTCAGATTTCTCTGATTTCTTTTAATTTGGTAGACATTATTAATAACATACTAAACCTTTCTGTTGGTCTCTGGTAATATTAATACTTATTTAAAATATATTTTTACCAAATATGTAACCTCCTGGCTGTAGTAAAAGCAAATAACTGGCCATACTTCCGGGTAAATAAAAATATATGACTCCATTTGAGTTCTCTTTAAAAAAACATTGGTACTCAATTAACAAAAAAACGATTGAATTAATTTCAATAAATAAAAATATATTTTATTTCACATTGAATATCGACTCTTGAAAAGGATCCTTTAAAAACATGAAAATTAAAACTGAACAGTTGAACAACGCTCTCAAATAAATCTCCAAAGTGCAAGCCTATCACAACGAACAGGAAAAATTTAGCAATAAATCATCAAATCAATTCTCCAACACGTTTCTACTCATCAAAGGTTGTTCCGTTTCCCGGTCCGCATTGCTCAGTTTAGTATTAGACAAATATTTTAACAACATACAAAACAAAACCGAAAAAAATAATAACAAAACATTCCTATTCATAACCGTACAGTGTGGTGTTGAAAAAAACAAAATGACACTCAATGAATAATATGACAGCGCCATTGAATTCGATGGAACAACGAGGGAGCAACCGAATAAAAAAGAGGGTTGTAGAGCTAAAACGTGTGTCATGATGGGGAAAAAACAATCCCCATTCCATGCTTTCCAAGCCGTTCGTTTTCTCATTTCTTGATGTACTTTCGCAGTGTCTCTATCACGCCTTTCCACATCAAGGGAGCGAAGGTTATCAAACGATAGAAGGTTAATTTTGGCCCATTGCTACACGCTGACATACCGATGTGGATGTGGACATACCACGAGCAGCTGGAGACGAAACGAACGGTGGAGGCTATCATCGAATTGGAAAATAAATTGCTGAAATCTAACAATAACAAACCAGTTGTCTGTCCCATGCCCATGTTGTTTGCATGTCGTAGTTGCTCCCCTCTTATCAGTAGTGCATCGGCACCGGCCGGGCTGGATGGTTTTCGATGCAGCCGAAAGGATGCTTGGATGATTTTATTTCATTTTATACCAAACCACACAGCTCCACTATCACACACACAAGCGCTTGTCGGTGGAGGGAATACAAAAAAAAAACGGAAGCTCCCAACCGTATCTCCCGCATGATGGAAATGTTGCACGCGTTTGCAAAAGATACGAAAAGGCGATACCGAGCTGCATTCGAAAAAAAAATCCGACAAGTCTCCAAACATTCGATTGCGTTTTGGGGAGGGTGGCTAGAAACGATTGAAACGAAAGAACGCATCACCTAAGAAAGAAACACTACAAACATGGATATGGAGAGCCGTTTTTGTTTATTTGGCTGCCAAAAGGCAGACAGAGAAACATCGAAAGCATCGTTCGCTCTCCCTCTTGCTCTTTCCCAATAGAAATTGATGCTACGGAAAACAGCTCATCGTACCCTTCCCCTTGAGGTCATTCACCCGTTGGCCTGGATGCACTTTGGGCTGGGGACGGGGTAGTACGGATCCCCAATCATCCACCCCCGCAGTCGAAGGGGTTAAATCGAGTGGAATAAAATATAAAATTTATTAAGTGATTTGATTGAAGAACAATAGGAATAATGCCATTAGCAGTGGGCAGCACCGTGCACCACGAACAATGGGGCATGCCAAAGCGCAAGGGTAAAATAATATGAAAATGGAAATGATAATAGCGAACTGGCTGTGACTACAATGGGGAACGTGTCAAACACGTGTGTCCTTATATGTGTTTTCAGTGTTGCGATTATTTATCACGTCAATAGAGTGCTCTCTCGGTGTTTGTGTGGTATTTTTTTGTTTTCGCTGCACATTCCATGTGATTGATTTTAAGCAATTAAAATTTTTGTGTTTCATGTCTATTAGTCTTTAATTTATTTACTGTTTTGTTTAAATATGTTTATTTATTTAGTGTGCTTTCTTCTTCATTTATGTACTGTTTTATAATTATTATGAATATTTTGCTTTCTGAATGGGAGTCATATTTTTTTTATTGGCTGTACAGTGCTCTAAATATATGCTATGTTTGTTTTCTTCAATTTACGTCAAATTCTTCTAGATGTTTCTATGAAATAGATGTTTCTAGCGTTTGTGTAAAAAGCAATTTTACATTTTTTACAGTTTTTCATAATTTTCTATAGATAATAACGATGTTTATTGCCAAATTTTTTATGATAGCTTTTTATCATATTTATGATATTTTTTTAATAAGAAATAAAAACATATTTTTAAGCATTTGCAATGAATGCTTTACATAAATAGAACAATTCAAAGTTTTTTTTATTCACATTTTCACATGAAATTGGTTACATTAAGAAGTTTATTTTTAAATTTATTTTATTTACATAATTTCAATCTATTTTATAAAAAAATTAAGTTAATTTAAAATAAACACAGGTGCTCTATGATTGAGGAACGCGCTACATGATTTATTTTCCTATATTATTCGACTTTCCTATGTTAGTCATACATTTGTGAAATTTTCTATGGAATAAATTATCGCCTGTCTGTTAATCAACTACAGCGCAAAACAATTGCCATTGTCGAAGACCAATACCAACCAATTTCCCGCATTTGTTTTACCAATTTTTCGACATGACCTGAACCCATCACCTGGGCCTGATGGTACTGGGTGATATTTTTGTTTTGGTTGAAGTTGTTCTTCTTACAGCTCTGCATTTCGGTGGTTGAAGCACCAGACTGTCTAGGAAAAATTCGATCCGATACCGGTGCTCTGTGGCACTTATAGTCAACCTTTTGCCGCTGCTGAATTGACGCCAATCGGGCCAAAAAGAAACGAACATAACGCAGCCGTTGTACCATTTGCCGAAAACCCGTCATTGATGTCCAAAGCAGTCGAAATGAGGCGATGGAAATCGAGGGCACAGGGCTATTGAGTGTGAGCGTTTGGTCTTGTTTGGACACCTTTTTTTTTTAAAAAAAAAGCACATAAAAATCCAGCTTGATGTGTTTTTCTATATAAACATGAACGGAGGTGTTGTTTGTGAGGGTGAAAAAGGAAAAAAAAGGAGGCAGGAAGGTGGTTAGACATTTTTTGTGAACGAACCACCGCTCCCCTCCGTCAACCGGTGCAATTAATGTCCGGGCTGGGTCCGTTGTCAGCTTCCAATAAACAAACAAGCTTCTCGCCCGCCCGTTTTGCACACAATTGGCGACGAATTATGGAGCTGATGTGCAGCTTTTCATAAACCTTTCCAACCCCCCGGTAGCTGTTTTGCGTCGGGTTCACCCGAGGGGTGGTTGTACATATCTAGGATAATATTTTCCACCAATCGAGAGCCGCGGGAAACTGGTGCAATCAAGCCATCATACACGTTGGGAGGCCGGTTTTTTCCTATGGCATCGTACAATGTTTTGAGCACTTAATTTAATATGCAATGTGCAGTTTAAAGTAGTCCCTTTCGAGTGGCTTGATTAAATGTTTATTGCTTCTAATGATGAATTATCAAAACAGTTGAAGGTCTTGATTTAAGAAAATAAAATCTATGATTTATAATAAAAGCAGTAGTGTAATACATTGTTTATTAAATTAATAATTTGACTTTAGGAAAAATGATTAAACCGATTGCTACTCACCAGTTTTCCTGCGTCAAACTTCGAACGCTTTGCGGATGGGTTGCAGCTTCATTAAAGCAACACATCAAGCAGCTAGCTAGCCCGCAATCAAGCGATCATGCAACCGGGTTAAACCCATCCGCTTGATTAACACTATTGTTGTTGCACTCGGGGTTTGGCGAGGTCTTTGGCCCCTGCTTTGGCACAAATGTTCAGTGCAGCGCGACAATTCGGGTTGATTTTCCCCGGGTCGTTCCAGCTTCCAGGACGCGATGAAACTGTCGCATTTCCAGAATGGTCACCTAAATTGATCATAATCATCAATTCAATTGAAAGGTTGCGTGGGGAGGAGATGGCACTGGGCACGCCAAAACCCACGCTGGTTGGCTGATTAAGGTGTACGAACCGGAATGGTTAGTGCCGTATGAAAATGAGCTCCGGTAAAATGACATTATTTTAGTTGCATCACATCGAAGTGATGTTTATCCGCTGCGGAGCGTTATTCGCGTTTATGAAGCTTATTATTCGTTGCGCACAATAACCAAACTCCATCCCCAAGGTGCTCGCATCTCTCCAAACGCACTCACACGCATGGAGCACTTTAATTGACACCACCATAACCTCAATTTGTTTGTCAAATTAAAACATTAGCCACGTTTTTAGCCAACCTCACAGGAAGTTTCACTTCCGGGGGTGTCGGGGTGTTTGCGCGGGCGTTTTGAGGCTTGCGGTTCAGTCGCCCGTACGTTCGTCTTGATTTCTCACGAGGGTTTTCTTGGGACTGCTGCAGGAGGGTACCACCAGCGGGCGGGTTATGGGTTGCCATTCCAATTGGATTGTGGTGCCGTGACCAGGATTCGGGCGTGTATTTCCAACCAAACGGCACACACACACACACAAACACTGGCACAGTTGCATCCTTCCAGCAATGTGAATCAGCTGCGTCCATCTCACACTGCACTGCATGGTGGCAAACCACAGCCCCATCCTTACCGTTCCACCCGTTAAGAAACAGGGCTCGAAACAAACTCACCAAAGAACCGGTTCCGGGTGATGAAGATAGGAACGTACTATGTATGTCTGCTCCGTATACCAAACGCGATGGCATATTTTGCACTTAGTTTGCATTTCTCAAAAACGGATCCGCATCCTATTCCCCCCCCTATTCCAAAGGGTTGCAGTTTCCCACGCGATGCCGTGCTAATTAAGTTTAGTAGATTACATTCGACCGCATTTAGCGCAGTGGCAATGGTGGCGATGGTACCCAACAAAACCCGGGCCACTAAATATGGACACACCAGGCGCATTCTTCTCCCTTTTCGATGGTCGATTGTTAGCGCCAGCGGGTGTGTGTGTGTGAAGGAGAGAGGAATGGAATTAAATGTTTGCCTCGTCTAGGATGCTGAGGTTCATTTTGTCTGTGCGAGAATCGTGTGTCGGAGTGTTATATCCTGCATCAGCCCAGAACGTTCGAAGGTGGAGCAATTGTCTGGACTGCTCTCGAGAACTCCCATGATAATGGAATCTATCTTTAACACGCGGCAAACAGTGCTACACTCATTTAAGAATGTATGCAAGAATTGGATTTGTGGCTGCGTTCTTGTTAATAATATTAAACGAAGCCTAGTGTATTCGATGCAATAGTTTAGGGACGGTTTCGTGTTGTGGATCATATTTTAGTAAATTATTACTGCACCTCGTGGCGGAATATCCAACTGAAAAATGGTTAAATTTTTGTAAAAAAAGCCCCTACCATCCAATTTCCAGCTGACGTCGGGGCTCAGTGTTGTCGCCTAACGTTAGATCTACCATTGATGAGGTCTGATATTTCTCTCGTGACCTGACTTGTAGCCTAGTGAGCTCAGTAGCGTTTTGAAATGAGAAATTTACCTCAACGTGGTTAATAGAACTTTGGGGGGCAAATGATCGGGCTTGAGGTCGGGGTTTTTTTGTATAGAAAAGTATTGATCAACAAAATCTACAGTTTACGCCTCAAACACCACACATTAGTTAACTGAAGGAAATCAGCTGTGAAAGGTTTCCATCCTTCTTCTGCCGGACTGTGACGATATGTAAGATTTAATTTCAGTTAATTTCTGCTTAGGTACTTTAATTAATCCCCTTAATCTTTCGAATGATTGATTGACCTGCGTATTGCCTACCTTTAGGCGTATTGAATCGTTTTGATACTTATTGATTTATTACACAAATCGGAGAGCAAACAAAAGGATAAAAAAACGACGTGTGTTAGCTCCCCGAATTACATTTTAAAACTTTAATTAAGTACCCAGAACTGACCCTTCACGGCCATGCTACCGAGAATTTGCGTTATTTTTCCGCATCCCTGAAACACGTCACGTCATCCGAAAAAAAAGCCACACTTTCATGGGTTTCATTTCGACAGTGGTGAAACGCTGTACGAAACTCTTGGAGATGGCAAAACGCTACCACCGCAGACCACCGTGCATCAGTAGGTCTGTGACAGTGTGCAGACACTTGAAACCACAAAACGTTGGAATCGGTACCGAAAACCGGAGTGAGGGGTGAAGAGAAAGTTGGTTAAAAGGTTGGTCCCCAGCAAGGCTGGAGACGTGTGGGTTTCGCATTGAAAGTGGGGTAAGTGGAAGGTTAAAGTTTTCAAATTGTGTAAATGCGATAAAGGGCACGGACGCCCATGACCATGTACGGCCGATCGTTGAGATGGGACCGACATAACACAACAACAAAAAAAGAAGCTTCAGTAATGTGTACATGGATAGAAGAAAATAGCAACGGATAGAAGCATTCTGCACCGAAATGTCGACCTAAAATGCAAAACTCCTCCTGAAAAGGAAACGGAAGGTTAGAATTTCGTTTTTTCCCCTTCGTTTTGACCTAAAGATCTTTTGAAACCCCAAAATAAAAAAAAAATCCGGATAGAGGGAAAAGCATTATCCAAGAACGTATTCTTTACAGCATATGTAAAGGCAGCCCGCTGGCAGGATACTGTAGGCACAAAGGGTACCTAACCATTCCATTCGCTTGGCTTTTAGTGTCTGTATGGTATCGCATTTAGCAGCGTTCCCCAAAAACGCTTACAGCCAGACAGTAACCGGCAAGCGGGACCAGAAAATATTATAATACTGCTGTGACTTTAATTGCTGTCCCTGTGGTATGGGATTCCAACATTACTTTAATGGGGAAAATATTCTAGCGGCCAGTGGCTTTCCGGTTTACATTGTCCTTTTCATGGAAGCAACGTATGTTATCCGATGCGGATGCTAAAGTCATCACGAAAAAAGGGACTTTTTTGTCCAGAAAGATCCAGTAAGAGACGCGGGTGTAGTTATGAATTAGACTGCGAAAGAAAAATACTACACTCACTCACACATCCGAGTACCGAATCAGGATTACAAATGGTGAAAACCTTACCAAAAGCCGAGCAAAACGAACGTGTAGAAATTTATTCGAACGTCCGATCACACCCAACAAACCGTGGCGGGGGGAGAAACCAGGCGCAAAAGGGCAAAAGTTGAATGAAAAGTGTGAAAAATTAATCCTGGGATAGATAATTTATGATCTCACACAACGCGGCTTCTGTTTGTGAGTGTAGAACGGGCAGCGGTACGGCAGTGTCCCTGTTGGCGCTTTTGTGCAAATTAAGTTTCTGGTTCCTTCGCCCTGTCATCCACCCGTTTTACCCTTTTTTTGCTATCCCTTCGCCATTCGCCTAGGACGATGGTACAGGACAGTAAAATTTAGCATCACGATTTCATCTAATTCTCCTCCCTAAACCCATGCCAGGAGCTACGAGTTCGTGTCCCTTGATTCTCATACGTGTGTGCATGTGCAGATTTGAACGGAAAATGTTCACGTAGGGCGTTGTGGCGGGTTGACTGGGATGCACGATTTATGGCCAACTTTCGTTAATAGGCACAGAAGAATTTAAATCAGATACTTACTGACAGCCCCATGGACTGTGAGCTAGAAAAACGCTTAAAGAGCGATCCAATCAGGCGCATTAAATGCAGTGTTTATTTTCGTTTGCATTTTCTGCGCGAATAAAAAACAACAGAATTTATCTAAAACGTTTTCCACCCCTGATAGCACACTAGCGAAAGCTCTTAAAGCCTATCTAGTGGGATGGTTTCCCTGGTTTTTTTTCTTCCACCTAGCTCCCTGACATCTGCATGGTATTCAGAGTGGAGGAAAAAGTATTACAACGTATCAATCACTTTTGAACATTGAATGAGATTTTTCCGAGTTTCCCATCTCGAGGGGAATGGGTCGAAAGACCATTCCGTAACATGTGCCCATACGGACGTGTGCGCCCGCATAGCAATGTGCTACGTTATCGATAGGAGGTGGGGTCGATTTCACTTGCAGAAAGAAGAAAAACACACCGTGTGAAAGACATGAAATGGATGCCTAGCGGCTCACTACACCCCAACACACATCTACACATGAGGGCACCCACGATAAGGCACCCACCGAATGATTGATTGATTAATTTGGATATCACATTTTTCACATTTTCCACCGAATTTTCCACCGAATCTCTATTACTGCTACGTCGACCGATGGAAATGGTCTTGTCATCTTGTGGTCAGTCATACGTACCGTCGCATTTTATCTTCGATCGAAGCTCTAAATGCCAGTTATGGTGAAATGCTTCGATCATTCGGTGATTTGTATGGCGTAACTCACATCACAGGCGCAGACTGTGAGAGGAAATGGTGCAAAGAAATGCTCCACCCGTGGGTGAATCTGAATCGATTAGGGATAGGTAGTTATCACGATCATCAAACTAACCGAACGCCAAATTCGGACTGGGTGTTTTACACAATTTTATGTCACACTTTTACTTCCCAAAACTGAAATAATTGCTTGTTAATTTTATTGAGTGTGTTTTATATTGAGTTTATATTTACACCAAGTGAACAAAACCTGCAAATGACACCATCCTTCCATTTTCATTGAAATATTCACGAATCGATTATAATCGATGTGGATCTACCGAGAATCAAAGGGGTTGTTTTCCCCCCAGGAAAATCACACACGACATAGAGCCACCGATTAGTCGCATGGCAGATGAAAGCTGGTGATTGATGTGGAAACCTTCGCTTTCCCAGTTTTAGACGACCCGTAGCAAAAATTACAAGAATTTTCAACGACCATTTTCACAACCGTTAGCCAAGATGGTGGTGGTTTTTTAAAGGAAGCTCGGGGGTTTTTTTTTATTTCGGCGAAAAACCTTTACCTCAAAATTGCTTAGAGATAGCACAAACGATTTAAGGAATTGAGCCGTACAGAGATTAAGAAGAGAAATTGCAAATGTTGTAACAGTTTTCGGTGAAATTGATTTCGTGTAAGAAAATTAAGGAAAATGCAAAAAATGTGGCTTTTTGAGACATTTTTCCAAGAAAAATCGTATTTTGGTTGATTCTATGATGATTCTCCGCATGGCGCCGTGAAGTTATGCAGTGTATGATTCAAAATGTTTAAATTAGTTTCCTGTACTTGTGGTAGCCTACTTTCAGGCGTAAGAAACTATCGATGATGAGCACCCTTTCCTCAAACTACATACAATTTCAATTAGTCAAAATTAAAGTTAGAGATCATTTTATCATTTTCATATCATCAATCAGCACGAGGCTAATTTGAGTTGCCAATAAACATGCGTTTAATTTCTTGCTAATTATATTTTGAACGCGTAGAACAAAAATAAACCCCTCTATTACTCACACCACCACGTCAACAGGTTGATTACGTGTTACACGAGAATCGATTTGTAAAAGCATTCCCATAAGTTCTCCAATTGCATTGCGTGCGCCGCCATTACTGCTTCGCGTGGTAGTTAATTTAAGTGCAATTTTTGGAAAACTTTCCCACCGTACACCGCGTTCCAATCGGTGCGCTTGTGCACAAATGGCGGTGCAGTTGGGCCGCTTGAGGGAGTCAAATTACCACGCGACTAAGATCAAACAGCAAGCGGAAAAAGGTAATTTGTGTCCTGCCATTTTCTTGGAAAGGGGTCGATTGGTCGAAGCAGGCATTGCCATTCGCAAAACCCCCTATGGACCCCCCGCCCCCGTCGGTGGACAGTCTCGCTGTAACTTTCACGTTCTTCAAAACTGGTATGCCCATTGTTGCTTTCCCCATTGGCAGCACGTTCGGTACGGTTCGGAACTTTAAATTAATTACACTACTTTATGCTTACGAACACTTACAGCTCGACTTTAATTAGCTCCTTCAAACAATTACCGACGCCTCGGTGCGATGCTGGATGGGTCCATTTTCCTTACACCGTGGAAGGGATGGAAAAGTTTGACTCAAGATTTTACACGCTGCTGGCCACTGTCGGTAGGGGGACCGTTTGAACTTGTGCCCGTTGCAGAACTTCGGAAGATAATATTTAAATTCAGGCAATGAGTGTTTTCCTCGTAACAGTCCTAGTAACTCAGTCGCAGCTATAAGGACGATAAGGAAAGGTAAAGATTTTTGAAAGCAGGGTGGAAAGTTTAGCCTTGAAAAAAGGCGAACATTCATATTTTCTATGCATTTTCAAGTGCAAACGCGCCACACGATCATGGCCTTATCTTTATTGTAGTGTATCGTAAGTTAACACATTTATATGTTGCTCATTTAAAAAGTTTCTCTCGCTAATTGCCTCCAATCGCTCAGTGCAAGGAATAACACTTTTGCATTCATCTTTCGCATGTAAAATGGTTAGTTTTCCACACGTTCCGGACCAGAGACAACCATAGACGTGCTAATGGGAGGATTTTATGGTCATCGATATCGATAGGTCGTTTTGGGTTTCGCACGATTCGGCACATAAAGAGCAAATGGTTCCCCATTCTCATCGGATCATTACGCTAATCTTAACGCTCCAACAACCGACGGCAGTTGTCGCGTACCTTCGTGGTCCCGTTACCCGTTGTAGCGCCTGGTACTTGCATTTGACACACGCAGAAAACTGAACTCAATTTTCAAGATCCCATTATACGGTCTATCCACCCTGTCAGCGGATACAACGTCGAACTTTGAGTGGGACAGGCAGCAAAACCCGCCCCTTTGCTTTTGCGTCCTGCGTCGATCGTTAATCAGCTGCAGTGGATCAGGTAGCGTAAGTGTGCGGTTGCATGTGCAATGCCGATGGACGGGCGTTCCAGTGTTTCTGAACTTTGTAAATATTAAACTGTATCGTACACGTTGAAAAACTGATGAGCAAATAACATTATTTTATAATAATTAATACACTAATATTAATAAAAAGTACAATAAGACGCCTAAATATATGCAATTTGCGTTACAAATAGATTTAATTAGTGCATACAAGAGATGAGACGTCTTGAACCCTTCACTCAGGTTTTCTTTTATAAAAAAATATTTATATCTGTAGATACGATAAACACTAGACAAATAAAGCAAGATATTAATAGTGGCAGCAGCATAAGAAACACTGGCACAGTGAAAAAGCTGGAAACTTTTCCAATTAACTTTCATTCAAATCACTTTTCCCTCTCATTACACCAAACGAACGGCCACCATTTACGCCATTCGCACACTCACAAACTCGCAATACACACACTCACAGGCACACTTGCAAAGCCGAATACACAAATAGTCCCTTTTATGCGTACCGTGATGCAGTAGTTGCAGTTCCGTATGGAGAGTAGCTGTGTTTTTTTTATTCTTCACTTTAAGGCACACATCGAACCGGGGTTTTTCGTTTTTGTGCACGCGGAACTTTAGTGTTGTGATGTGATTTTGTTTTCTTTCTTTTGCTGGGTGATCTGACAATCAACCTCCGCTGACGAGAATGTAGCAGGTTTGTGCCAACGGGACGTGTTTTGTGGGCAATGTACATAAACATTACACCTTACCATGTTCATTAGTCGTACCCGATCGACATGGCGATGGCTGTAATAATCCCATCCTACGTAGCGTAAAGACTGCGAAACACGTGAGGAAAAAAGGACAATTTGCACCTTCAGCATCACGTCACCGAGAACGTGACGCGGTTGATGTCGGGATTTTGGGAGGATGGATTGTAATGTGTTTGACTCGTAGCAGAATGAAATTTGACGATTGACTTTAATTAAAATATTTTATATTTATTGATTGAACGCAAGCTAAAACTGTCACACAGCTTGTACGATATAAAGAACGCTGCATGTGACAATACATTTTTAATAAATATCTTAACTACGCTACAGTTATGAGCTTATAAAAAAACTGTAATGGCATAAATCCATGCTTAAATCTACGTATTCCCTTTAAAACGGCCACAAACGTTAACACACACCTGTTGCTGGTGGTGGGAATGTTTCCGAGAAAAAATGATAACTTCCACATTTATGCGGGTTTGTTTGCGGGTTGTGAAAATGTTGTGCACCATTTCAAAGCACCCGTTTTGAAAAGCTCTGTAAACTTGCTATTCATACACGTACCTGTGATGTTTATTTTTCTTCACTGTCCTCCAGTTTGCATCGCGTGCATGTAGTTGTTGACAAACAGCATACGTTTCTATCCTTACAAGAAGAAAGTCCCTTAATAAAGAGAGAAAATGTTATTGGAGAGATTTACGAAATAAATTGTGTATGTACATCATAACGGGTTATTAAAATACAAGTTTAACATAAATGTTAATGTACCTACAATTTTTATATCAACAAAAGATAATTAAAGTCCATTAAGCGATCTTTAGCATTCCCTTCAAAAGCGTTAAACACATTGCAAATCGTTTGAAAGAGAGATACAGTAGAAAAAAGAAGCAATTAATTGCTGCCTGTCAACCGTATTGGACATGCGGACAAGATACTGCACTGGGTTTCATTCAGCGTTCTTTTGATTGCTGCTGAAGTGTTCAGGTTTTTTGTTGCTTGCCAACATTTAGCTCATCTATCACCTAGATCAGACAAACAGGAGCTGGAATGGATGGGACTTCTTGGTAGGTGATGGAGCTTTTACCGCTTGATGATCCTTTCCGAGCAATGGCGATTTCTCTCCTCCAGGCGGATTGCTGTGTCGGTACTAATGAAGCCATTTGCCTACATTCGATTTGCCAGTACTGCTAGCGGACTTCCCAGGGTGGTTCTATCTACACACCGGTACACTGGTAAGCTATCGGACAAAGTGTCATGCGTTCATCAGTGTGACAGAGCACTCTCGAGGAATATAGCGTGCATAATTCCTGATGCAGCTAATGCAGATCTTAACCACGATGCGGCACTGGTCATGTGCTTTAATACACTATGAAAGAGAAAGGTGTGATCCTTCGCTGAAGCAGGAAAAAAGGAAACTGGACTTGAACTGTGTATAGAGTCATATCGAGCAGTACGAAAAAGTATAAGAGCTGTAAACATGCTTTAGTAATTAATAATTTTTATATTTATTTATGGAACAATGTCAATGCAATAATTCATCTTTTGGACACACAAAATCCCACCATTCAAAGACAATAGCTTAACAAGAAATTGTGATACATCCTTCAGCAAAGAGAAACACATTCCTACGGAACACACTCGTTCACATGCATTCGCGCCTTAAGTAGCATCCACGTCACACTAGCGTACGCTTGCTGCAACACCGTGTAAGCGACCATCAAATTTAATTAGTTTAATTATGATAATGTCCTCCCGATACGATCATAATCAGCCGGAACGCGCATCTTCCCACCTTCCTTCGTTCTAGCACAGGCGTTCTTATCCTCATCCTTTAAATTCACTCACCAAGCTAATAGGACAAGGAATCGGGCTTTCTGCCATCGTACCGTACCGACGTGGCACATTGCTCTTCATTTGGCGAGTGAAATTTGCCAATGGATGCACTCTGATGGATTCTGGGCATCAAGATGCATCAGGGCGGTGGTTAATCGTTAGCAGCAGCAGCAGCCATGCTAACAGTCATGTTTATGGTTGGCTGCCCTTGCCCATTGCATGCAAACCGGACCGGAGATGGTTACAATGTTCGAAGGTATTGCAGACATCCGG